>CM029116.1:10877182-11074682 GCA_016859345.1 Istiophorus platypterus | reverse complement strand
TGCCTGGATGCATGAATATTTCTGTCTGTCTGTCTGTCTGTCTGTGCGTGTCTGTTGCAAGCTTTCACAACAAGCTTCTCCTTCTTGGATGTTGAGGGTTTACCTGGAGATAAGAGGGGCGGTTTGGTCTTACCTGGTCTTCCAGGGAGAGATGACTTCAGTGTGACAGACAAAGGCCAACAAAGACCCAACACCTGTTTTACAATCAGTGCCTGCAGCAGGTTTGTAAAATACACCTAACAGGTTTTCATTTTTGTAAAGGGTATAACTTGATAAATTAAGATGGAGAATACAGAAACCTTGGAAATTGGCTATAACTGATAACTTTATATTGACAGGGAATCACATGACTGGGAAAGTCTTTTTTCATAGAGATGAACCGACAGTGAATTATCACCTTAACCAGCAGTTTCCCCTCAGCATTATGGAGCTTTAGAGTGATTCTTTTGGCTTCTCTGTATTGGTTTTATGGCCCACAACTTTACTGTTGTGGTTCATTAGTAGCTGTTGCAGTCAACCGTTTTCAGCCAAAATGCTCCAAAAATCCACTGTACACTACCTAACCAACACCAAACGACAGACAGGCTTTGTGAGCGACTAGATGGTGAACACTGTAGAGTATTTATCCGCAGGAGCAACCTTTTTTCTCTCAGAAGTTGGCATAGAGCAACGCAGAGTTAAAAGGAGTGTTAATGATGGACTTACATTCAGCAAAAGGCCAGTGACATGATTCCAGATGAATGCTAACATTGCTCGGTAAATTCCGGATTTGCGTTAACAACAAGTTCACTTTATTAACTTAAAAGACGATAATATGTCATTTCTTTGTGTTTATAGCTTGTTTCATACTGCCCCCAAGTGCCCAAAAATGACCAATTGACCAGTGTTATATGTGAATTAGGTAACTAATTGACATGGTTTTGCGTGGTAACTAATTGCCTCCCATAAATTATGAAATGACTATGATTGGAAAATTTGATCGGCGTAGTTCAACTAATTAGGAGAGTGTCCATTCACCATTGGGCTCAGGCTAGAGCATCAACAGCAGAACTGTCCTTGAGGACGACTGAATACCTGGCAGCTCCGACAGTTTACTCTGCACTTTGACTGTAGAGGGGAAAAAAAGGAATGAATCTAATGAGGATCAGTAAAATTGCTTATCCACACTGATATCCTCCAGTACCCACTTCTTTCACTCGTGGTGAAAGCTGACCCTCAACATTTCAGCCCTGCCTTGATGTCAAGTGAAGCAGAAAGTGGAGATCACACGGGAGGTCATGTTCTGCTGGAAAAATACTCGAGCAGCAGAGAGGGGACCGGAGATATGGAGGGCTCTGCCAAAAAGCTACTGACCTTTTGGTAATTTGTCCTCAGCGGTGAGGTTTGTTTTCCATGTAGTGAGAGGACTGTCAGGGAGTGACTGAGTGGAGTCATGGAGGGAAACACAGCAAATAAATGGACAAGTCAGGCTAATGCCTGTCAAGCAACCTAAATGTTTAGCCCTGGAGTAAACATCTGTAATCTCCTCAATTCCACCATCGTCCCTTTCCATAAAAGAAATATGAGAGTCATTCAGAAATCCCCTAACTCTGATAATAATTTTTGCCTCTGTGAGTCTTAGCTTGTTAAAACCTTCTCCTCTCTTTAAAGATAAGAACATTCAGTAGGTTATTAAGAACCCACACTTTACTGGTTTTATAGGTGTTTTTGTGTGTGTGTGTGTGTGTGTGTGTGTGTGTGTGTGTGTGTGTGTGTGTGTGTGTGTGTGTGTGTGTGTGTGTGTTTGCCAACAGCATGTAATGCCAGATAAGAGTGCCTTCCTCAGCCTCAGCGTGCCGTCCTTCCCTGCTGGCAGTGACTGCTCAATAATTTAACATCCTCTCCGTCAAACTCTTCTGCTAAAACCCCCCTGACTAAATATACACCAACCTTAGAGCCATGAGGGCATTGTTCACACACACACACACACACACACACACACACACACACACACACACCCACACAACTAATAACATCACATCACATACCACTGTGTATGTGGAATTTTTGGGAGGAGGTCATGTCTGGAAAGTTGTTTGTGAATTCCAGGCTCCACGGTGTTTAGTTTCTATTTGTCCTCCTCCACTACACCCACTCCTCTCTCAGCAGGGCTAGTCTGAGCTGACATTGTGTTAATGGGGGGCGGGGGGTGGTAAAGTTTTTGGTTACCATATACCTGTCTTGTTACCTCCCATTACCTTATTTTCTCTTTTTACCCATTTCTTCCTCCCCTTTCTCTCTGTCCTCCCCTCCCTCAGGGGGTTGGCAGTTTATGAATGGGCCACAAAAACTCCATCTCCAAGGGCATGTCAAACTGCTGTCCCCCAAATACAGCATCCCCCTTCCAACCCCACTGCGTGTACACTGGCCTCGGCTGCTTGCCATCTTCAGCTGCTCATTGTGGTGCAACAAACTACCCTGTGTGATGTGTTCCTTATTTTGAATGCCAAGAATGCTGATTGTGTTGGATGTGTTAGTGTAAAATCCAATTCTAGACGTTGCAAAGCTACAAGTCTGGATCTGAATGCATAATGCTCGCCTACAGCAGTACTATATTTGTCCATACAAAGCAATGCTGTTAGATTGCTTAGTCTTACGTGTGTTTTTGGTCTGTAGCTGATTAGCAGTCACTAAATCTAATCACATGGCTGGAATTGACTGGGCTGCTCTGTCTAATCTACACTTTGTTTTGAAAGGGGGACATTCTTCACATAGACAGCAGTTATATTAGATTCCGATATGAAGGAACGTTGCACATTAAAATCTACAATTTGAATTTGAGTACATATTTATGCTATACTATATGCAAGCTCTGGTTCCAGAATTGTTTGTCTGTGTATGACTGAGAAAATAGATGAGTCAGTTGGCATTTGCCTGACCACTGTCTTGGCAGTGGAGGATCGCAGAAAAAGAATGTTGGCTGAGAGAAGGTAGCAAGTCGCAGCTGTTCAGAGTTTGCAACATTGGTGTGATTGTGTGTGCAAAGAGACTGGGCCATGATTTTTCCAATGCTCACAGTTGTGACTCTTCCTCTCTTAACACTTGCCAGATAGGCCTGTTGGTAGGGCAGGTGCATCCTAGTAAATGGAAACAGGCCCCCTGGTTGTATTTGTCTGCTTCTGTCTCTTATCAGCTTCATATGCCCAGAAGCCGTGTGTAGCCCATTAGATAATTTTAAATTTCTAAGGCCTGTCATATGAAAAATATAACATTTCATGGCTCATTTTTCAGTTAGAGAATGTGTTTTCTATGCCAACATAATTTGAATGTATGATTCTGCCCATGTTTGTGAGTATGTTTGAAGTTAACATGCTGGAGCTGGTCTGCTGCACACATGTGCTGCACAGTCTTTGAGGCGACATCAATCTATTCGGGCAGGAAGAATGCAGCTGATATTAACGCTTAATTTTTGCATGTGGTTTCTATTCACTGGAAGAATTATGAGCTACAAACCTTAAAATAAACTGCAGTGAACCAATCCTGAGCCAGGTTGTCTTTAATTTGAACTGTAATGAAGGTTCATAGGAAAAGAAAGAGGATCTTATTCCACAGCATGTTATTAATATATGCTTGTGATTATAATGGGGAGGAAAAGGGATCTTGTGTGTGTGTGTGTGTGTGAGTGTTTATTTGTGTACCAGGGTCTTTCTTGAAATCTGTCATGCACTGTTGATTACAGCTCTTTGAGTTTTATGATTCCAACACTCTTTTTTTACCCCCTTGTTTACCGCTGTGGTTCCCACTTTTTTTCTTCAGGGCAGCTACTGAGAATAGGTGCAGGGGCAAAAAAAACACTGGTGAGGCTTTCTGGTGAACCATATGCTTTGTAAGGGTTAGATAAAGTTGTTTGTCCTAAGGAGAAAAAAAGATAATGCGGAAGAGGGAATGACAGTGACAAAAAAAGCAGAAATGGTATAAAAGGGTAAAGAAGCAGATAGTTATTTGTAACCAGAGTAAAAATGAAGCCACGTTTATCAGCATAAATGTAAAAAATAAACTAATGGAGTTGGAATTGGGATTGAAAATTGATTGATTTGTCTGACCTTTTGTTTGTAATCCTGAAGTATGTTAACAATGCCTAAAGGCCACAGCTACCAAGCTGAGCGTAAACTATTCACTTAGCCTACCCTAGTCTGACATAGGCTATACACTGGCTGCTAGAGATTAATGTTTGTGGCCTCTGGAAGTATTGTTGGCCTCATTCAGAAAATCAGAAAGGGGTTGTTCACAAACTCTAACCTCAAATAACTGCTCTCACACATTTTTCCCGTTAACATCCAAGCTGGGTCTTTACATTGGTGATATATGCGAACATTAAAAGGTTTTAGTACAGTTATCTAGTTTAAAATGATAATGGTAGTGCATAAGAATTCATACCAGTATTAAATGCTATCATGTCATTAAAAAAAACATATAGTATTTATATGGCTGACAAGATGAATCGCAATCCATTTTTTTAACCTTCTTTTAATTTTAAGCCAGTACTTGTGACATACACCTGTTATGGTGCATTCTTCGAATATCTTATGAGGTAACCGAAGCCAGAAGCAGATGTCCTCAGGTGGTACCCAACCTTCACTGAGAGCATCAACCCCTAACCATGACACTCTCTAGCTGGTGGGCTGGCAGTGATGGCCAAATTGCTGCCCATCTGCTCCTGTCTTCCAGCTTCCCTCCTCAGGTATACTCAATATCCAACAAAAGGCTTGTTCTGCCTCCTTCCCCATCCTGCAGGCTACTAGTTCTTGCTCCTTTTTTCCAGGCCCAGAGCTGACAACAACGCAGCTGATTTGGCTGGGCAAACCTCTACAGCCTATTTACACAGAGAACAACCATGTCTGCCATCCTTTGTCCTTATACTCTTGGATTTAGGGCTGGTACTTCATGGCCTTTGTCTTGTGTGCCTCATTACACCTCTCCTCCCATGGCATTGTTAGCTCAACCAGAATAATTTTGACCACAATACAATGTCCAGATGCATGGATGTGTGAACCTCTTTCAGGAGTTGCATCATCCTTCCAACACTGACTCTCATCACCCAGGACCTGGCAGTTTGCAGCAGATTGGACTTCGGTCTTTTGATATAGAAAGTCCTGGCTCCCTCCTTGAAGATGTTAGCCTTCCTCTGGTCCACACTGGCTTGCCTCTTCTTCATCTCTCTCACTGTAGTGTTTCAGCAAGAGATAGATGTACCTCATCATGATGCCACCTATACTGTCCTTGAGTTAGAAATATTTTACACTTGGACAGTATTTGTACAAGTGTCCTCTTTTGACCACAGAGCTTGTAATGCAGCCCTCTCTCGTGGCGAAGGAAGATATTGTACACAGATCGCAAGAGGAAGGAAATACAGAAGGGCTCCGGTCTCCAGTTTCGCCAATGAAACCCTTCAATCCGGTAGATCCCATTTTGTCCAGGTGTCCTATGACCCTTGTTCCATTGTCTTTGCCATCCACTTCCCTTCCTGATTTTTTTTTTTTTTTTTTTTTGTAGTTTTAGATAACTGAATTCTTGCTCTACGGCTCCGTTGGCTGCACAGTTGCTCTCGGATCTGGTTGTGACATCTGCTTGCTTTACCAGGTCATTATTGGTCTCTCAGACATAGAAAGCCTCTGCATTTTGTACTTTGCGTGCGCCACAGCTGATGACAGGAGTAGTTGTAGTTGCCTGGATGAGATCTAGAGGCCTGCCAAAAAGAATCTTGGGGAGTTCTCCACCATCTCTGCAGGTGCTTTTTTGTCTTCCTCTTGTTGCCCTTTATAGCAGTCACGGGGAACTTGTAAACTTTGAAGAGCCAAAGAAGCATTGACAGAAAGTCGTGCTGGTACAGCCAGGTCTTAAATTTACCGTGGAGTCTAGATTTGTTGATCCTATTCAACAGTTCATCAGTCTGCTTCAAAGCATTGGTCAGAGGGCCTCCATCTGTTGGAGATGCATTAAACTACTTCCACAAGCACTTTATGGGTTGTCCATCGGACATCCTCACCAGAGTTGCTACATATCCGTGGTTTCCAGTACCCATCTTGCTTGGATTTTGTGACACAGTTGTCAATGCGATGTGGTCAATTAACCCGCGTAAGGCAGGCTGGATGATAGCTAACTACAATGTAGGGTCTTGGGTTACATCTTTTGCTGCTTATATTAGGAGGTTTGGCTTTCAAGATGATGTCTTAGATTTTCTGCCATATAGGCTCCTTCACATTCAATTCAGTTGATAGTTTTCTAGGTTTGCAAATATTCAAATTCCTACTCCCTGACCCCTTCAGGGTGCTGTGTGCACCCTGGAGGAATTCCTCTACCTCTGAATTTTGAGCTGGATAGTGTGCCAGATTTTTGTTGGCTCAGAACAGGTGAAGCTGTATGGGTATTTAATAAACTGTGTTGGCCTTTTCTCTCTCTTCAGAAAACTCAGAGGGCAGAAACTCTGTCCTCTTCATTTTTCAGCTGTTCATGCAGCTTTCTGGATAAGTCATTGATAACTTCTTTTTCAACCAGTTAGCTGGTTTTTAACAGCTTGCTGACTGTCTTTATTTGGCATCTCAAGTATAGAATCTCCCTTTGCTTCCCGTTTGTCTCCCACAGTACTTGGGGCTCACCTCTCTACTGCATTGGGCTACATTATAAACTATGACTGTAAATGAGTCGATCTTTCTCTGTACTGGTCCTACTAAAGCAGCATTCAGGATGCTGTCTAAGTTGTCGTCAAACTGCATCTGTGCAATGTTGTCTGACAATCCTAGCCATTTGATCCTCTCTTTCCTTGACAGTTTGAATGGGATAACCGCAGGGGAACTTACCTGGACTGAGGAAGCCCATCAGGGGAGAGATCTTCAGCTCTGTGAGGTGCTTACTGGCAGGAGTTCTCATTCATCTCACCGGATGCTGAGTTCATGCAGTGCACTTTGGTGCAACTGGACCTGCTCTGGTGTAACTTAAGCCCTCTGATGTTTTTGCAGACTTTCCTGCAATTACATCTTGCTATGAACCCCCCCCCCCCCCACTCAGCGTTCTTTTCTTTAGATTTCTCTGGGGGTATTGCTCCTCATGTTCATTTGTAGCTTGAGTGGTGCCTTCTTGCAAAAACTGCCCAGAAGGTTGCTAGCTTTTTTTAAATAAATTTGTCAAATTTTATAATAAAAACTACTACAAATAAACCTTGTTAAAATTAGTAAAGACTCTGTGTCCGTCACACAGAATTGTATCTGCAACTAACAATCATTTTCAATGTTGATTACCCTGATACTTTTTGCTTGATTAATTGATTAACTGCTTGACCATAAAATGCCAGAAAATTGTCTGACCATCCAAGGTGACTACTTCAAATTGCTTATTTCACTAATTTGACTAAACATTTGAGCTGTTTTTGATACATATAAAAACCCATGTTTCAGTCTTTGTCTTCGCCATCTATGTTTTTCTCATATGGTTATGGTAGGTTAAAGCATTAAAGATGGTTATTGGAGTTATATAAACAAAACACAAATGTTGGTGCACCACCAAATAGGACAACAGATACATTCATCAGATCCAGTGTTTACTAAAGGGATCTTAGTTCCAGAAGCTTTGAAGCATGCTTATGCGCTGAGGGTCACAGGCTGGTAATGGCTCAGAGTGAATGGGAAGTTTAGAGGCAGATAAGCAGGATTGGTAATTGATTAGTGTGGTGCAGTGGAAGCTTACAGTGATGTGAGCTAATGCTAACGCCTCAAGGCTCTTAGGGTCCCTGCTCTCTTCCTGAAAGCATCTCTAAGCCGATGCTAAAAGGAGTAGAAGAGACAGTGGGGCAGATTAGATTTACACTAATCCCACTGGGGAGATTGGGACTATACATTCTCTCCATGGATTCCGTTTTTTTTCCACCTTCCCTCTACAACTCATCTGTATGAGTTTACCTCCCCATTTAATTCTTCTTTCCCTTCCTTTTAGACTATTCGATATTTTTAGATTCCCCTTCTCTCTAATGTGTGTGTTTACACATCTAGTACTTGAATGTGTTTGTTATCCAGAGAAGTCTGTATGCTGCCCTCTTCCTGAGTTGGTTCAATGAGTTTATCCTACAGCAGAACTAGCAGCTCTACTCAATGTAGGAGAGGTGCTTCATCGAGAGTGAGAGGAGAGGAAAGTGATGGCATGGATGAGAAGTACCCTAAGGTGGGCCAGGAGAGATGAGGACGTGGGGGAGAGATGCTGAGAGGAGAGGAGAGGAAATGGAAGGGCAAAGCAGACAAAAAAAAAAAAATCCTAATGCTTACAAAAGTATTAATGAAGATAGTGGAAGACAGGGCTTAAAGTTGCTGTTTGGCGGATGGGAAAAGGTATTGATGAAGTTTCCTATTTCAGAGAAGATTGGGAATAAAAACATGAATGCTGAGAGGCGACGCCTTGCCCATAGCCTAAAGATTTTCCAGGGCCTGCAGCATAACTCCCGTTTGTCAAATTGTCAAAAGTACCAGACTAAAATTTGTTTAGATTAAAGAGTCTGTGTAAAGCAAGGTGTTGACAGATAGATGCTAAACATACTGTAACTGTACAGTAAGCACTGAGATAGATTGTGCATGAAGCAGTAGTGGAGCTTTTTCATCTTTTGATCATGAGTCTGTCAGACTGAGGTCTACAGCACCATGGGGCAGTTCCTCCCCCGAGAAAGCATGACATACTTTCCTACCTCATATCTTCTGTTTTTCATACCCTCTCTCACACTTGCTCTCTGTTTCTGATGACCTTTGCCTACAGTAACTGTCTCTGTTTTCTCTCCCTCTCTTCTCTTCCCTCCTAACTCCTCATCCATTCCCCTTCCTTCCACCCTACTTACTCATCTCTTCTCTCATTTTGCTCTTCATGATACCCCTCTGATCACCTTTGTCCTCAGAAATCCACACTGTCATTCACCCTGAGTGTGTCCAGGTTAGTATTGTCAAGGGAGTGCAACTGGAGAAATGTGTGTGTGTGTGTGTGTGTGTGTGTGTGTGTGTGTGTGTGTGTGTGTGTGTGTGTGTGTCTGTGTGTGTCTGTGATTTCCCCTTTGGATCACATATCTTATCTACACAGGTTTGAAGAGATTTGTGGTTGTGATTATGCATTCCTAGCTGTTCTAAGTATTGTAAAATGTTATACTAGTAAGTTTACTGTCAATATATACAGTGGCAGATATTTCCCTTTCTGTCAGTGGTATCTGGATTTGAATGTATCGCCTTTTACAGTATAAGAAGCCTTTTCTGTGTTTCCTTTTCTTAATGTCTTCTTTGACCTTTTGCTCTATTGCCTTATAAATCTCTCTTCACTTTGCTATATCCATTACCCCCTTCTCTTTTTCTACCTCTGCACCCCCCCCTCAACCCCTCACCCCTACCCAGAGAGCCACCTTATCTCTCTGCAGTCTGTCTGACTTATTTATCACTGCTCTGAAATATTAAATAGTCTGCTGCCTCCAGTCCTGAGGGGAGTCCACA
The DNA here is from genome assembly GCA_016859345.1 of Istiophorus platypterus. Lineage (NCBI taxonomy): Eukaryota > Metazoa > Chordata > Actinopteri > Istiophoriformes > Istiophoridae > Istiophorus > Istiophorus platypterus. The sequence continues at coordinate 11,065,194 of CM029116.1, read as the reverse complement.
ACAACACACACATATATGTGCAGACATATACACACACAACCGCAATCAAAATGTCTTTTGAAGATGGCGGACCCTCTGCAGCACAAACTACCCGTTGTCTTGTCCTTTTAGAGTCTCCTCTTGGTTCTTAGAGACTGACAGACTCAGCAGAGTCTTGACAAATTCAGCTTTTTGGGATCCTGTAGATACATGTACACTGTCAAAAAGAATGTTGGCATGTAGGTTCTGAGTGAGTGACAGTCAGCAGTACATATGCCAGTTTGATGACACCAGCTAACATCACTTGATCTTTTAGAACAGGGAGTCCTGACTCATATAACTACATGACTGCAGTTGGCTGTTATGGGGAAAACCCCCAACTACTGTCGCTCAGTACCTTATTCCAGAAGAAATAAAGTTGTTAGTATGATGTCATATGGTGTCCAGCTGAAATACTTGATGGATACTAAAAAATGATGGTCTGAAATCATCCTTAACAAGACTCCATCTAATATTGAACTTTCATAAACTTCATAGACTTGTAAAAGACCCAACAACAAAAATTAAAGGGTCAAAACTGGTGCAGCACAGCTTGGACATTTCTTCCTTTTTAATGAGTCATGTGTCAAAAACACTGGATCCTACACTTCCCATAATGCAACTCAAGAGCATTATGGATTATTATATTAAGAGCCTCTTAATAAAGCTCCTCCCGAGTCACTGGAGATGTTGTAAGACTCTTGACATATTGTAAAGTATTTTTTACATTGTTTTAGAAATGCTTAGGTTATACCACTGTTGCTAAATCCATGGTTTCCTACAGTTTATGGTTCACACTGCATAGGCAGCCTGATGGATGTGCATTACATTCACGCACACAAACATATACACAGAAGGACAGAGGCCCATGCTGGCTTCTATTCTTAGCAGACAGTCCCTGGGGGGCAAATGTCTAAGCCTGGAAATAGCTAGCAGGCCAAAGCGTTGTGAGTCTGATCCATGATAGTACTGCACCTGCTGAGGAAACTGGGCTGCCTTGGAGACTCATGGCCGGATGTGTGCTAGCTCTGGTGCTGCGCCTGTAGCTCTCCCTCACCAGGCAGACATGACAACAAATATACAAACTGTTAAGAGCTTACAAACCAAAAGAGAACAAAAATGATTAGAAGATTGTTTCCCATGTGGACAAGCTTACTCAGAATAGAAGCATTGATTCAGTTTATTAGCTGGACCATGCTGGAAGTAGAGTTGTTGGACACTTTCCATGTAAAATGTATTGAATGTGGCTGGCCTAAATGCCCACGGCATAGTTTTGAGCTGTAATGGGCAATGTTTGGGATTATTTTGGAAAGTAGTAACTGGGTTCGGTTTTAGGCTACACACTCAGCCCGAATTATCTTGGTTGTGTTATAGGTTTGTGTCATCATCACCACATCATCAGTCATTATTTTGTTTACTATTTAAATCAATTTGACCTGAGGGAATAATTCAAATAGAAGGTATAAATCAAGGGAAATTAACATCAATGGGGTCACTGAGCCGATGAGAATATTGTTGTGTTGCTTCCATACATTAACTGATTTAGTTAGTGCCTCATTTTCTTGTGGACAATGAAGAAGACTACCATTAGAAGATACAGTGATCCTGGATCAGATTTTTTTTTTTTTAAAAGATGTCCATTACTCTCAGCCAGTATCTCCGGTGCCAGATTTGGGAATGGATGGCTCAGTCTCCAACATGCCTTTCACACACACATGATTGTTGCAGGATCTACCTCTGTCTCTGTGTCTCTACCTGTTTCTGGCATGACTCACATTAGTAAGAGCAAACTAAATAGAAGTAGCTACTTTCAATATATCGCTCAGTCCTATGCTACTTTATTGTTCCCATATTCATGGTGTCATCGTGAAAATCCTTAACACCATATGCATTTAGCATTCCTCCTTGAGTCCACAGAATCTAAAAGATTTTCTGATTCATAGAGGTCTATATGCCCCTCAAACCAATGCATACACATCAAAGCCTTTATTTTCATCAATAAGCTTTATGGGAGCAGAGGCAGTAAATGGGAGTATGTGAGTATTGATTTCTATGGCTGTCTATATGTTTGGAAGCTAAACCAGTATAGTTTTGCAATATGATATGCATACAAACAGGTGTTGCGTTGACCACTGTGTGTTTTCTTGTCCCTGACGAATGGGAATGCAAAGCAGAGAGGAGGAGATGCCAGGAGACCAGGGTTTGGACAACTGAAGGAAAGTCAAATTTTCAGCCATGCATATCACTGAATGGTCAAGATAACAGGACAGGATTGGAGTTGGAGAACCTTGTGATGGATTGTGTTTATTTAAACCTTTATACATCCATAAAGGCCTTGTCGAAGGACACGGCTGTCTTCGATGTTAGAGAGGAGGCAGTTTGTAATTAACATGATAAATACAACATCTGTCTCTGGAGTGACAGCTAGAGAAAGTGGGTGAGGTTTTGCAAGGGAAGGAGGATATAGATTGGAAGCTCTAGAACAAGCAAGTAGGGAGGGGTGGGGGGCATGATCATAAATGAGATATAGATCATAAGTGAAAGGAAGTACAGTCATGAGCTGTTATGGGAAGAGCACATAAAGGTTTGAGAGGGATGGAGTAATCCAGATTACATCAGCAGAGTTTTACATTATTAAACTGAAAAGCCATAAGTTTATTCACACATGCATCTCCTGCAAAATAAATCAGCAGAAATCCAGGTGTTGCTCTGTTCCTTATTTATGGGTGCCCTAATTATAGGCCTGCCACCTACTGCTGCTCAACATGCTGTATACAGTATGTATATGGAAGTTAGGTACATGTAAAATATAGAACAGTTATTTTGCACCATATGCCCTTTTTTGTCTTATTTTTTATGCTTGCAATGTTGTTTAATTGAAAAGACTTGTTGTGCCAAGGAAGGCAGCTGTATGGAGATGAGAGGGATCTTGAATGGATGGACACAGGAAGGGATGAATGGCGTCCAGGAAGCTGTTGACTCAGGATGGCAGAGGCACCACTTGGCACTTGTGTGCGCTGCATTGTGCCTTGTGGTGGCAAGAGTCTTTCGGAATGACAACAACTGCAACAACACAATCCATATCTCAATAATCACAATATTTATTTGCATATTTATAACTGATGTTATATTTAGAACTGAGACAATAAGATGATTAATCAATAAGTCAATGTACAGAGAATTATTTGGCATTGTGATAAGCAATTAATAATTTTTCTCTAGCAACAGCTTCTAAGATGTATGGATTTAATGTTTCTTTTACTCTTATTTGATATTAGTTTAAGGTTGTGGACTCAAGTGTGAATTTTTCTCTATTTTCTGAAAATAGATAAATCTATTAATAAATAATGATAAAATAGTGTGGCACAGTTTAAGAATATAGGACGACAATAAAAAATGTTGCCCAAGGAAACATTTTTCATGTTTTTGATTTAATCTGTTAACACTGGACAATTTTAAGCACACAATGATGACTCTGGATATTTTTCCCCCAGAATATTCATTAGAATTTGCTGGTGGACTTGAGCTTCTTAAGTGATGTTGACACCAATTAAGATGGACCGACACTGCACAGATTCAGCCTAATTCATAGGCCCTAAATGGTCTTGACTAATTTACACTCTGTCTGTAACAGACAGCAATAGCCAATCAAAATATACATTAATAAAATACAATGTGTGTCCAGCTTTATGCCACTATTGTATATAGTATCTCAATTAAATATTGGATGCCTACTTATATTAGAAGAAGGCATTCACCTCTCCCAGAAGAAGTACAGAGGGAAGGGAGGAGCTGGAGTAACAGTAGGCCAGAGTGTGTGTTTACTTCAGTATAAACAGCTCCTTCCTTCCCGTCTCAATGTTTCCCTCTGGCCCACAGTGAAGGCATTGTCGTGTTTTAAAGCACTGGCACAACAGAGGTGGTAATCTCTAAACAGAAAACTTGGTTTGCTTTCTTCTCAAACTACAGCTTTGGTATTAACACTGGAAATTATCTCAAATTTTCTCCTTTCATCTCTAAATCTTTGTTTCCTCTTCTATAGATCTAACATGGAGTGCAAGTTTTGTGCTCTGCCTCTATTTAAGCTACTTTCATCATCTTACTGTATTTGATAAGAGCAGAGGATGTATCCACCTGAGGAGAGGAAGAGGAAGAGGAGGAGGAGGAGGGGAACAGTGGGAGAAATATAGAGTTTTCAGTTCGTTTTTTCTTTATAAAGGCATCATACATAATCACTCCTACAGTCAAAGCTGAACAATGTCAGACTGAAAAGAGCAAGGACATAGGTTCATTATGAGTTCGATATGGTATTGCTACATTGATGTGCATTTCACTTGCAGTGAATTAGAGGGAAATGCAAATTGATATTTTGGCTCATAGGAGCTGTACATCCGTGTGTGTGGGAGCGAAAACCCAGAGGCAATGAGCCATGAAGACATAGCAGAGAAAGTTGGTAAGCCGAGATGACGAATGCACAATGAGGTCTTGAATTGTCTCTCCAACACCGGCACCTTAATAGTTTCCTACCCACGAAAAAAATTTGGGGAGATTCATACTCCCACTCTAATGAAGTTGACAACAGCCGCGTCCAACTAAAAGCCGAATAATGGTGAGATTTTGTGGAGACATGTAGTTTCAGATGTGTTCTCCTAAATTATTTACAGATTTTGTAAAGCCTTTTTCTTTAGATAACACTGGATTCTAGCTAATGTCTTTAATGGCTGAAGAAGGGCATCCAAGGACTGACTGATTACTCCTTGTGCCGTGTGTGTGGTGTGTGTGTGGTGTGTGTTTCAGCCTCTTCAGTGAAGTTGCTCAAACATAAAAAACGCTTTTAGACAGATGTGATTAATATACCTGTGCCAATTAATCAACCACTGCAGCAGGAAAGAGACAGAAATGCACTTCTTCCTGGACACCCTTTGAGCCTGTGTGTGTGTGTGTGTGTGTGTGTGTGGGGGGGGGGGGGCTCGGGGTCACAGACAGACACTGACATGGTTCATTAGCTTATAATGAAAGACCCTGCTGTGGCAGCTCTCAGAAGTTCATTGTTCAAAAACTGTATGTGCATGCGGAAGGTTAGAATTGTTCAGGAACAAATCACCATAATGTGAGAGGTGTATGTACATGAATGTGTGAAATCACACTTTCAAGAAAGGGGGGGGGTGAAGCTTGTGATGGCAAGGTTATTATTTGTTTAATCTTTTGTTTTATACTCGTTTGTTTGTTTTATTATTAATTAGTCACTTTGGCTAATATGGCTACCAGGCAAAGTGTACTCGGTGTTCTGTGGCCGATTTAGTTAATCTAGAGATAACATGCGGATTTTTTCTTTTTTCCCCTGCGATCAAAGGATTGGTTGAATAGCGGGTACATTTTCAGTCGACCAAGATTGTCTTTGGTTGACTACAGCCCTACTTGCCTCCCTGACTGGTGTATGAATATTCATGCAACAGATATATCAGTGTGTGCCAGAGAATGCAGGCTCCAGATCGCAGGAATACAAATAAGAACACTTGCCAAGTGTGTTTGTGCTTGTGCGTGCATGCGCATGCGTGCGTGCATGTCTGTGTGTTGATGTGTGTTTGTGATCTGTGTGTGGGCACAGAGGGAGATTATAGGCCCTGGAGTGCATGAGCAATTGGGGGGGGTATAAGATTGTGATAGGTGTGTGTGTTTGTGTGTGTATCACAGAGAGAAAGAGGCGTAGCTGACATTTACTTAGCTCTTCTCCTCTAGGCTTTTCGTGGCCCACATTCAAAAGGAGTGGAACACACTCTTTTTTTCTTTTTTTTTTAACTTTTGCCTGCTGTCTTCACAACTCTGTCACTGTATTACATCCTGCTGTTTGTTCCACGCACATGGAAAAAACAAGATCAGTATGTGACAGTAATGTTAAATAAAGAGACCGAGAAACGCTTTAAATACCAGCTTTTTTTAGCAGTCTCATACATTTTTAAATCTCATGCATTGACAAGTTTTGGTAAGATTCAGTTATCGTTCATTCAAAAAATGTTACAAACAAATTGTGCACCACAGAAATTTGTTTCAGTTCGGAGAGAGAGGAGTTGATAATATTGATCTGTTGCCCGGCCTTCAGGTGCTCCTTGACCTCTTGGCACAAGGTAAGATGCAACAAGGATCCCTAAACATTAGTTATAGTGTAATATAAATAAACTCGCCAAGATTTTTCCTGTCTTGCAAAGCAGAAAAGAGAATGAAGACAAGTAAATGTCAGCAGGATTCCCCACACACAGGGAAATAGTGCAGGGGTGTGTTTATAAATAGACCAGAGTTAGGTGTTGGGGTCGGAAGGACAAGTGAAATTCTAATAGGTGCCAAAGGACAATCCTATAGAGACACCAAGCATCTATATTTGATTAGTGTCTCTTCTCTTCTCTTCTCTTCTCTTCTCTTCTCTTCTCTTCTCTTCTAGCTATACATCAGCACTTTCGTGTATCTTGATTCAAATGTACATTTGCAGCCCTCAGGAGTCTGTATAAACCTTTTGTTATGCACAAATGTATTTCAGAAACATGCATATAGTAGTGCTGGCTCTGTCCTCAACACAAGGACATCTGTTAGCTGATGGATATCTGAGAAGTGCTTAGCCAAACCCTCCGGGTCCTGAACAGAAAGAGTCATCATTTTGTCCTCACATCTGGTCATTTAAGAAAATTGCAAATGTGCAATAATTTAGTCTGCTTCCTGTCATAACTCTGTAGGATAAGCATCAAATGTAACTGTTTTCTTGCTAGGGATTGGCAATACTCAGACTTTATCAATTCTCTGTCTACTTGTCAGTGTGAGTCCACATTGATTCTTTATACTGATTACCATCATTGTAGTTTTGTTACCTCCACCAGGTTATGTTTTCACCTGTGTCTGTTTGTTGGTTTGTTTATCTGTCAGCAGGATTACACAGAAAGTACTAAACCAGTTTGCACCACATTTGGTGGAGGTATTGGGCATGAGCCATGGGCCAGGGAAGAACCCATTAAATTTTGGTGCGGATCTGCTCAAAGGCATGAATCCAGCAATTTTTCATTGCTTCCTTTATCATTGCAGGATTCAACATTTCTTTTCAGCATTTTTTTTTTCAATTTCTCAGGAAAGGATATATGGATTTTGATGCAGAAAATCATACAGATTTATGATTTTGAGATCTATAAATTTGGATCCAATCCAGATAATAAAAAGGAGGAATCTGGGAAAAGAAAATTCTGAATCCACATTACACACATAGTTGTACTTATTAATAGTACATAACAGTGTAAATGGCACCAGCAGCATTTACGAATCTGTAGCCTTTCATGTAGACTTTTTATGACATGATATGTTTTAAGACAAATGAATCATTTATGTTATCAGACATTCCTTTTTCCTTTTATTTTTCTATTACATGAGCTAGAGAGATGTGTAGGGTTGTTTGGCCTTGGTAGATCTTTAAATGTTGCAGGGATTCTTTTCATTATTAATCTGTTGATGACCTTTTCTCTCGACTAATCAGTAACTGTTTGGTACCTAAAAATTCAGAAAAATGTCCCTATTTTTTATAACCCAAAGAGTGACCATAACCTGAGAAAATCATCATATCCTCATATTTAAGAGGCTGCAACCAACATCATCATTTAATCTTGAGATTATTTTCTCAATAAACTGATAATTAGTTCTGTCTATGAAATGTCAGAATATTGTGGAAATTCCCTGCACAATTTCCTTTGGCTCAAGTCAGTGTCTTCAGATTGCTTGATTTTTTTTTTTTTTTTAATTTATTTATTTATTTATTTTTTTAACCTAGTCATCAGAAGAAAAGCATCAAATCATCAGAGCTGAAAAACTAGAACTTTCTTTTGTCATTTTTGCTCTATAAATGACTTGATTAATCAATAGTTAAGAAATAATTATTCCCAGACTAATAACTTTACTGCGACAATTTCATAGAATATTTTTATTGCCATGCCACCTTTGGCAATATCACGAATGGTAATTGATCAGAGTTGCAACCAATATGTAACTAATCCACTAATCCAATTATTTTGTAGATTTATCGATAAATCATTTGGTTGGTTGCTTTTATTTTCTTATTTTGTATACTTTAAACTCAAAACATGTTCAGTGCAGTATAATTGAGATTAAGACATGGAAAAGCAGCAAATACTTACATTTTAGAAGCTTCAACTCAATTAATTGACTAATCATGCAGTTCTCCACTGATCAGCAAACCTAACAAAGTCAGAACCATGCTGCTGTATTAATAAGGCAGATAGGACAATCACTATGGGTGTATAAATCCTTTGTTGGACTAAACAATTAGCCATTATGCCTGCCTGAAAGACAGTGGCTCAGATGTGTGGCAGAAATGTTGACCCTGCAACTTGGTGACATAACTTCATTGTTTTTCACTTTTCAGTCCTCTCCTCATTTTTTCCAATGATGATTAGAGACTGTAGTTTTCTTAAGGAGACTTGGAAGAGGAGACTCGTGGAACAACATTTTTGCTCAGTAATATATTAAAGATATGTAATACTTATTCAGAATTGTTATTTGTTTACGTGCAGCAGTAGTAAAGGCATAGGATCATGGGCTGCTGTTGGTAATAATAGACTTACTGTGGGTGGAGGATGAGAAAGTAGCCAAAGCATTGTTAGTGCTGAGATCACAATATGAAAACACCGCCTTCTCGCAGGAACGCCATGTTCTTTCCTATATACCCCTAATCATGGCTGAAGTGTGGCTTTGCAGGAAACCTCTTTGATTCGAGAGAGAGCTTCAGAAATGCGCTACCCATCCAAAGTGACATTTTGAAAATAATTTTCTGTTGTGCTCCACACTCATAAAACCTAATTCCAGTGCTTGTTGTGGTCAGTCATGCTCTTTGTGTTTATATCTGTTGGATGTAAGATGGAACTCATGATTAGCAAAAAAAAACCCAAAAAACAAAAACAATCATTATCCCTTGCAAAGCGGCCATATAAAATAGGATACAAATGAAACTAGAAGGTGTTGGTAAGCACAACCAGTGTGTGTATGTTTGTGCGTCTTTTTCTCAGTTGCAAACCTCCAAGAAATTTGGAAGCAGATCTGAATTGGTGGTGATTCTCCATTCCGAATTCTCTGTCCTTTTTCCTATTATTCTGCTCATTTTTCTCACTTGAGTGAACATCTAAAATGGTTTTATCACTGCTTCCTCTCACCTCCTCATTTCTTTTTCCTTTTCTTTTTTTTTTTTTTTTTTTTTTTTTACACCATCACTCTCTTTCCCTCACTGTGGTGTTTATGGCGTATGCTGATTTATGCCAGTAGGAGTTATTCTGATTGCCACTCCTCCGCTCTTTGAGACAGGCATGTGACGTGTGGAGCACCTAGGCCAAATGTAATAACTGTTTCTATCCGTCTGTGATGCACATGAATACTGGCACATGCACCCACATGCGCACACAGAACGAGGCTACGCCTCTTCAGCACTGCTCCTTAGCACTCAGATCTACATAGATTATTATCCAAGAAATTATAGGGCTGTAGTGCTTAACGACTAGCATTATTTTTCATGGGAGCGACATTTGCATTGTGGCGACTGTATGTGTGTGTTTAATGTGTAGAGTGCATCATGTGTGTGTGCATTTAGAAAAGGGGGGGGGGCAGTAAGATGGAAATGTGAATGTTATTTAGTGCCATGCCGAAGATGAGTGAGCAGCGCCTCTGTGCCTTTTTACCACTTAACATTTCACTTAACAATGAAGTTTTTTTCTTTTGCTGTAGAGGTGGCAGGTCAGAATAGAAAGAAAAATGTGTTACTCACAAGAGCTGATGCATTGGTCAGGTAGATATTATTGGCTGATTTTATTCAACCACAGATCCTTATTTGCGTATATGTTGACAGATAAATAAAACCACAGAGATGCAAAATGTTTGTTTATCAATTTAAGCTGGAGGACCCCATCATAGCCAAACAGACTAGTGACAGCATTAAGAGTTTATCAGTCCATTCGTGTTGATTTCATCATACGGTGTGCACTTACATTTGAAATATATTACTTAAAAGATAATCTTTTTGAAGGCTGCAATTTGTGGTGCTGTTGAACCATATTGTGTTATACAGTGAGGTGTGCCTGTTGTTTAGCCTACCCTCATTGATAAAGCTGAATCAAAACCTCTTTAACACAGTTGCAACAAAAACTGAAAATTGAAACAGTCATGGAGGTAAGATTTATTGCATGACCATTATATTAGACTGCATTAGTTTTACCTCGGCGTTCCTAATAAACTGCCAACCGAGTGTATAAGGAGCTAGCTAGAGAGTAAAAGAGCAATGGTCACAAACTCTCTGTTTGCAATTATTGTATTGCTAAATTAACTGTCTAGTTTGCCATGAAGCTATGAAGTGCCATGCCTTGTTTTTAGAGTTGAAGCTAGCTAATGGGTTTTTAATATATGGTGTTCTTAATATAAGACCTAATAGTAAATATAATCGTAACTCACATTTAATAACTCCATACAAACAATTACATAATCTCAGTTTCACAACAGCTTAAAGATTCTAGTGAACAATGAAATATTTTGGTTCTATGACAACTTAGCATTTACCGATGAAGACTGTGAGATGCATTTGAAAGCTCAGGACGAAGCTAGTAAGTGGTCCTTGATCTTGGGTTTAAACATGTTAATTTTTCACTGGGGAAGTCAAAGCTGAGGATCATAGTCATTGCTGAATTACTAAGCTTTTCAACTAATGTCTGAAAATTAGTGGCACATAAATACATACAAAATGCCTTGCTCAGTACACTTAAACATTTTTAAAGGATCCTTGTCAAAAACACTTGTGAATATCAGCTGATATATCCTGACTTGATTTTGAACTCTCAAATATCCACATCACTATCATTAAATATCAAATATCTCGTATCGGTCTGGCTGTAATACAAGCAGCTCAAATACCTGCATGCTTCAGCAGTAAAATGGCATCACAGAGCCTTAGAAATGATGATGAGCCCTTCCTTCTATAAAGTAAACACCAGTCTATTACTGAGCCTGTGTCCGGTCCATAGGCCCTGATGGGGGCTATAGGAAGCTATGGATCAACCATAGGTCATCAGCCTAATCGGCTGTTTAGGCTCAATATGAGTTTTCACCTCCTCTAATGGACCTGGCTGTCACAGGCAGGACACACAGGTGAGACCTTACTCAGAGATAGACTGAGGGCGTTGAGTCTGTTCACTGCCTGAATGCGAATAGCCTCCAAAATAGTTCCCTTAACTTCATGATTAAAGAGTCACAAGATCTGTCTATTTGTGTGATTGAGTGTGACCGGTACCTGTGTGTGTGTGTGTGTGTGTGTGTGTGTGTGTGTGTGTGTGTGGTTGTGTGTGGGTGTGTGAGTGTGGGTGTGTGTGTGTTTTATGTGTGTGTTTTAGAGTGGTAGATATGGAGTTGCCAGACACCAGTCGCCTTTGCTGTAAAATCTGCTTTATTGGCAACTGAATGAGCCAACAACATGCAGTCAGTTGCCCTCCGGGGGCAGGTCCTTGTGTATTGCTCCAAGTTTGAGGGGACTTGGAATGAGACGTTTGCTGAGGTTGGACATATGTTCAACCAAACGGAGGCTTTGGCAGCCGTAACCATGGTTACCAGATGTTCTTCTCACCCTAGTCTTACACCTCTTATTCTTTACAGACAGAGAAAGAAAGGAGCTGGGGCTGACTCTTTTTAGCCAAGAGGCAGTATTTCATGTCGAGCTCTCTTTCTCTCCCCTCTCTCTCTCTCTCTCTCTCTCTCTCTCTTTTTCTCTCTCTCTGAAGGCTGGAGGCACTGAAGCATTTCCTGCCACTTTTAATGGACTTCTATTCAACTTTCCAGCCCTGATCCACTTTTATAGCTCTGCCTTTCACTTCTGAAATCCTCATTCACTTTATGGAAGTAATTTCTGTCCTCTTTACACAGTCAGCCACACAGCACACTCTTGGTCATTACATATACCCTCTTAGACATGATTGGTATTTGAATATGAATGTTGCTCGGAGTGATTTATTTTATAATGTTTCTTGAGCTGATGTGGTGATGTGTGTGTGACTCCTTTTGGCAGCCTAAGGAGATTTGAAGTTAAGAGTGGTACCACCCCATGATGCCGCCCCTACCCTCTATCCCTGAACCCATCTGTGCTCAAAATTTTAGTTGTGGTATTCGGTGAGATTTAATGTCTGGGAGAGCAAAATAGTTTTGGGATGTCTGGGTAAAATCTGTTTTGTTGGGGCAAGAGGGTGTTTTTAAGGCCACACAAACACTTCCAGTCTGGCTCCAGGCACACACTGCACAGGAAGCAAATTGTTGAGTCTCAATACTCAGTTTTGAAACCGTTTTTCTAAAAACAAAGGAAACTGATCAGCAAATCTTCTTTAAAGAGTCAGTTTTTGTAAAACCAGGCAGAGTGAGTGAGATGAAACAAGAGCTTCCAGAGCTTTCAATTGTAATGCGCAACCTTTTTCATCAGGTCGAGTTTTTCCAGTTGCCATAGAATTCTCCATGTTCAAATTTATAGTGGGGTCCAAAAGTCTCAGACCATGAATGGGAAAGTGGTGTCTTTTTCTTAGCACTTTAAGGACTTTCTATCTCTGTTGACTTAAAAGCTGAGCTCAAACAGCTACTAAATGGACCTTGAGGGATTGCTTTTTCCAAGGTCAAGGATTAAATTTCAGTCTCAGCATTTCAAATTCACAAATGATGATTGTGTGTGTGTGTGTGTGTGTGTGTGTGTGTGCGTGTGTGCTTGTGCTTGTGCTTACATGTGTACTTAACCCCTGTGTTGTTTGCCTTCATTCATATTCCTTGCAAGTACAAATGAGAGGGCTTCCATTTATGATCCGATGACAACATCATACCAACCTAACACAGGCACACATTCCCACTCACAGCCTGTACTTGGCATAGCTTCGACACATACAAAGTTCAGGTGTGAGATGATGAAATTCTGGCTCCATAGTCATGCCCTCCCTGGACTTGTGGACTGACTGAGCTCTGCAATGTCATCCTGGGGAGAAAAATACTACACCTCCAAAGTGAAGACACGTTTATGTAGGGCATCAATATGAATATAATATGCTTGTTGTGATGTTTCTTGGTTAGTTTAAGGTAAAAGCAAATTGTAGCATGCTTTAATGCTTGTAGCATTTAGCATTTAGCATTTTGCAAATTTAATCTCCTCAGTGATGGATTTTTTGATTGTAATTTAAGACTTTTGAATTGGGAATCCAAACAAGAGAAGGAAATATTTTGAAATGCCGTTCCTCCAAATTCCTTCTCTACTACCCACTGTCTTCTCTGTATTTCATTACTTTGATGGTTTTCTGTCACTTATCTCAGGCTCTGTCTTTAAATTGGAGTCTGTCTTTCTCTCTCTCTTTCTTTAATGATGTGCTTGAGTGATGCTAATGAATGGTTCTTATACTCCTCAGTCCCCCCCCCCTTTCCCTTTTTCTTCTTCTCTCCATCTGCCTTCTTGATCTGTCAGAGAGACCGCAGAAAGCGATTTTTCTACTTCGGTTATGAAACTCCCTCAGGGTGATTCTAAAAGAAAACTCGGATGACTTCCCTCATTTCTGCCGGCCTGGTGATGTGATGGATGGAAGTGTTTAAAAGGCGCGACTATTTCTGGAGTGTGTATCTGCGTGGCTCACAGTTAGCAGTCAGGAGGGAGTGTTTGGGTAATGGGATAGACAATGCAAATGGTGAAATTGTGTAAGTGGTCCTTATGAGATAGGAAGGTTTGTGTGTGTGGGTCTGTGTTGATCCAGATATTTAGATATTTGATTAACTAGTGTCATTTATTGAGAAAAAAATGTCAGTGGCAAGTGCCAGCTGCACATTTTTTTTGTATTATTTAAATTGAGTATCTGTGGGTTTTGGAATATTTCACAGACAATACCAGCAATTTGTTGACTTCGCCTTTGCATTTTTCACTATTCTATTAAACTAAACTACATAAGGAGTTGAAATATCTAAAGATAAACAATAGATATATTATTAGTAAAAATAATTGTTCTTTGCAAGACTGTTAGTGATAATTAATGACTTAAAGCTGCGCTAATTGATATTTTTATATGAACAATGAATGAAATAAATAATTGTTTTATGCCCTGCAACTTTACTGTTTTGATTCACTTTCACTGTCATCAACCTTGTTTTCAGCTGCATCAAAAAGCCCTTTTCAGCAAAAAAAGCTCTGCACCTAAAGTATAATACCAAAGGGCATAAAGAAAAAGTTAGGGACTACCTGGTGAATATTGTGGAGCATTTAGCAGCTTAAAAACATATTTCCCTCAATGGTTGGTGGAGACAAAAACACAACAGGACAGAGGGGGAAATATTGAACTTACACTCATCAGATGACAAGTTATTTATCTTGCAGTGTAGCTGCAGTAGGTTGAGACATACGGCACATACGTTTGTTTGTACTTTACACAAGGACGTACATTTGAGCATGCAGGTGACGCAGTCCACACCATGCTGTTTTTTTCACAGTTGATCTACAATTGGTAGCGGTAACTCAGCACCAAATGTAGTAGTACACCAACAAAGGCAGGAAAAAAAGATATCGTAAACAAGAATGATTTGCAAATGTTGTATGAGGAAGGAAATGCACTCACCACCTTTGACACCTTTGTTAGACCTCACAATGTGTGTCGATGACTAACACTGAATGTAAAAAATGGCTTTTGCTGTGATTACAAGAAAACTGTACTTTGTACTCCTGCCTTGTCGCAGATTATTAGAACTCTGCTTTCTCAAACAGGCGCTCATACTGTTTGTTCAGTTTTAGCACATTTTTACTCTCTCTATTGCTGTGCAGTAGTAAAGAATTTAGTTCTTGACCACTGATGCTTTAATCTCTCTATTAGTCAGCATAAGTCCCCCATTAAAGCCAGTCCTGTATACTCCATTGATTCTGGTTCTATCCTATAATGCTTTATCTCTTCCTACATCTCTCCATTGTGCTCTTATTTAAATGCCAATCTCATCCTCCATTTTGTTCCCCCTGTATTACAATCCTTGATCCTTGCCATCTTGTCTTCATCTCTCTATCCCACTCTTCAACCCCATCCATCCCCACTCCCCCTCCCTCATCTACCCTTCCCTCCTTTCATCTTCTAAGATGGGGCAGATGCTGTAGCCAGGTGTTTGATGTGTCGATCTGGTCAGATAGATGGTCAGATAATCAAGACTTTGCCTCCACTTCCGATTCTCTTGAGGCTGTCTTTTGTTCCCAAGCTTAGACACACTGCGCTCATAGCATCTCAAACACTGATTGGTACATACATGTATAGACAAATAATTAAAGGAATGTAGCTGGAAAAAAAGTTTGTGAGCCTTGTGCTTTATTAGGGATTGACAGGCACACAATTGAACTGCTTAGTAATTAGCACACTAGAACCCAAGCCGAAAAAAAGACTTCCAGTTCTATTTATGACCTTTGAACTGAGTTTATGATTCCTGTTCTCTGTGTGGTAACTGCTGGACGAAGGTATGTCAGTGGTGATTTTCTCCAGACAAGAAAAAGCAGAGTGTCAGAAAGGCCTATAGAAAAGATCCATGGTGATTTTGGACTGAGCATCACTGTGGAAGCAGAGAGAAGGGACTGTGGGAAATGGAAAAAGAGGGAAAAGACAGGCACACTCATACACATCCACAAAAGAAAAACATCGGGTGTTTGGGTGTCATTGGAGAAGATAGGGGAAGACTGACAGAGCTTGCAGAGGAAAGCTCTGACAACACTGATGAGATATAACAAGCGAGGAGCAGATGAGTTGTTTCATGTATGTGGTGAAAAACAGAGGAGACAGGGTTATCTTAGTCCTTGAAAACTGTTTCCCTGAGAAGAAGGAGATATAGATGGCAAGGGAAAGCAAGGGGGCTATAGATAGGAGAGAGACCTAAATGGAAACAGTGTATGAGAATTTGAGACATGGGCTTCATCTTTGAGTCTCTGTCATATGGCGTCAAATCATTATATTCAGAGTTGGGAAATTGCAGAACATTTTCTCCCCTGCAGCCTTGAATGGCTCGTTTTGTTTTTTAAATCCACAGCTTTTTAATTACTGCTGGGGTTGGAGTTTCTACAAGTGATAACCATGTATGAAATATGAGCCTTATAAATCTGGGATGCTGCAGATCAGTTGCATGTCAGCGGAACGTTATCTGATAGTTATACTTGGAACTTTTTGAACTTCGTGACCTTGGTCTGGCTTGTCTCGTCTGTTTGGCACTGAGTCAGTGGAGGGGGAGGCATTATTTGCTCAGAAAAAGCAATAGGAATGTGTGAAAAAAAGGTTTTGTTGGTGTTATCCTTAGAGTAGAGTGGATAAAGGTGAGGATACAGTTTCTCCAGCTCAGCTGTATCCCACAGTGAGGCGTGAGTGTGAGCTTGTGTGTGTTTGTGGTGATGCACTTTTTCTTTCTTTATCTCTGTTTATCTGTGATTTGTCTGCTTCAGCAAGGCAGAAAGGACAAGCAGGTTACTGCCACCACTGTAGTCTATGTAAGCCACTTGCAAAAGAGTGTGTGTGTGTGTGTGTGTGTGTGTGTGTGTTTGTGTGTATACATATACATATATTAAGAACAGAAATAGGCAGATTATACATATATTAAATATATTATAATTAAATATATTCTTTCAAATAAATTGGCTCTACATTACAATATTCTGTATCAAAAATATAGGAATAGTTTGACATTTCAAGGAATTTAGCTTATTCTCTTTATTGATGTTAGTGCCCAGCAACTATCTGGCCCAGGAAAGAAATACTTCCAGTATTTAACTCTCCTGGGTGTTGCATGGATTAAAAAAACAAGATGTAACATGTTAATTTATGAGTATTAAAGGTGCTGATTTTTTTTTTTATCTTCAGGCAGAGCCAAGCTAGCTTTCTTCTTTTGGTTCCAGTGTTTATGCTATGCTAAGCTAAACTAATAGCCTGCTTATCTTGCTCTCTGCAAAAGGAAGCAAAAAAGCATACAAGGTCTACATTTTCAATGAGTAGAATTTTTATACCTTTCTTTAAATATATATAAAATGTCGAAAATAGTATTGAAAAATGCCTTTTTAAATTTCAAGTCCAAGATAAAGTATTCAGATGTCTTGTTGTATCATGATCATCAGTCCGAAATCTAAAGACATTGAGTTTAAAATGATACAAAACAAAGAAAAGCAGAAAATCCTCATAATTGGGAAGCAGGGATTGAGAACAGTTTAAACTCTGCTTTCAGTGCACTTCCAATGTCCGACTAGCCTAGCCCTGTCTTTTTGGAAACGGTGTGATAAGAACAGTATATATAAGGCAATTTCTTGCACATGATCAATATAAAAGAACATTTGTCATCAATATGGAAAATGTGTCATAGTATATTTGGTAATGGCTCTAATAGTGTTTTTGACCAAATACATTTTTATCTACATCTAATTCTTCCTCTCTCTTCCCCTGCTCTCCATTATCAGGCTGCTGCTGACTTTGCCAAGGCCCGCCTGCCCGAGGCTCTCCGCCAGCAGCTACTGACCTATGAACGGGACAAAGAGCGAGACCGAGAAAAAGAAAAGGAGAAAGATGAGAAAAGGGAGAGAGGTGGTCTCTCCTATCCTTCTCTTTTGGAGCAGCAGATCCTGACGTTAGACAGGGATATGCTGGAAAAGCTGTCTGCCACTTACAATGAAGCAGGTGTGTGTGTATTTGGCTGTTAAATATCTCAACAGCCTAAAAAACATCACCCCAACACATAACTATATACATGATACATTCAAATGAATGGCAGGTTGCTGAACAGATGCTATACTGGTTCAGCAATGATCCAGATGTGCGCATACACTGTATCAGGTTGATGTCTGACCACAAAAGGGCAGAGGACACGTGTAGATGGAATTTACCTACTGGTGTTGTTGTAACTGTCCCCTATAATGCTGCATGCAAACTATTATTCAAACTATTATTTTCTACTCCACTGTTTCACTTCATTGTTGTTGAATAGTGACTGTCAGCAGCCCGAGGCCTTGCTTATTCAGCTATTTAAATACAAGCTGATCCTCACGAAGCTTGTAGTAATTATCTCTGGAGGCAGGGAGGGAACGGTGACGCAAGAGAGACAGAGTGATGGATATAAAGAGGTAGGAAAAGGGTCAGAGGGAAGGATGCATGTGTAGAAGGAGGGCATTTTGCTGGTTAGAGATATACAGTGGAGAGGAATGAAAGCCCTGTGCGACAGGCAAAATGAAGGCAGGGCAATAACAGAGAAGGGCTGAGACAAAGGGTAAGGAGAGAAAGGAATAGGACAAACAGAGAGTGGCTCAAAGGGTGAGGAGAATGAGAGCGTGGATACAAAGGATGATGAAAAAGAACAATCTGCATGAGCCAAAACAAAGGGTGACGAGGGAGGGCAAAGAGACAAATCTTGGGGGAAAGAAGGAAGAGAACAAAAAGTCCTGCAGCAGAATCATACAGTGTAGTGCTTTCATAAACATATATGACTTTGTTTTAGATTCCATCACAGCTTTGTTTTTAAGATTATGACAAATGATTTTATAAAAGGTTCCGTAGACATCAGAAATGGAGGAGAGATGCAGCAGAGTAATGAGCTTCATGTGGTTTTTCATCCACCTTTATTTATTCAACAAATACTAATGGGAGAAAAATGCCGGAACATAAGAAATTGGAGGAGGCCAAGACAATATGTTAACAAGAGAGATTTTTTTTCCTATGGAAGGAGCGTTATTAGCTTACTGAACATGCAGGGGAGAGAGTTGAAATATAGATTATAAGATGATTACATGGACTAACTGTAGTGACATGCTGCGACCTCAAGAATTAAGCGTTCCTGTGGGAAGGTTGGTTTTCCTTCTGGTGCCCCAATTTACACTAACTCAAAGTAAAGATGGGAGAAACTGAGATGCAATGAAAAGCTTTTGGTTTATGGAGTAACTGATGATACAGAGAGTTTAGGCAATTTCAATCCTTAAAGGGAAATTCTTGTTCAATATAACAAAGTTTAAAGTTTTAAAGTTTTGGCTGACATAACAATAGATATTTATAGTGTCGGGCTCACTAAGCTAAATGCTGAGATCTCAAAAACAACAACAAAAAAAACAAACCCCCAGCCAAGCCAAACTGATTTGTTAGAGAAAACTGTGACAGTTAAAATTACTACCCAAACGTCTATCACGGTATAAACATTGACCTCCTAGTTCTTTTTTTTTGCCATTCATTCATTTTGGGAATGAGATAGATAAGTTATAGTAAAAAGCTGAGGTAAATTTAGGGGAGAAAAAAGCCATGATGATGCAACAAAAGTCACTGGCTGAATTTGAATCAAGGATTTTGTGGCTCATCATTGATGTCCTAACCACTCTACCAATAATCTATTTAAACTGTTAGCTTGTCTGCAACCTGTAAGATCATCTGACCTCTTCAGTTTCTTTCCTCATCAGACTTTGTTGCAGCAATGTCGCTGTATTCTCAGATCTGCAATTACTTTGAGGTCATTGTTATCACAGCTAATAGAAATGTCAGCCAAAACTGTATAAAGTAAGACCCAAGTTGTAATGAACTGGAATTTTCCTTAAGAAAAAGAAATGAGGGGAAAGGGAATGCAGCAACTTAGCATGACATTATGAGTCGTAACAGCGTGTAGCCTAAATGAAAACCTGCACAGACAGCTGATACTGTATGAGACTCACGTGTAAGTTGTTGAGGGGTTTAGTGGTATGAAAGCGCTATTGTGAACGCCTCTTGTCCTCATGTGAATGATGGGTCATATGATACACTGATTGTTAAAGAGGAGAATTAAAATCTCAAGACCTGGAGCACCCAGTCTAGAGGCAACAGCCGATTATTACGTCTCAGTAAAGGTTGACATGCTACAGCTGCGTAACCTCTTGTTACTCTCACCTGCTCTTGACCTCTTTGTCGTCTTATATCCCTGTCCTCTCCTTTGCTGCTTCCACAGCTGCAGACAAGCATCAGCTTTGTGAGCTATGTTTCTCTCAAAACAGCCAACAAGTAAATCTTCTCTACTGATCCCTCTGCCTATTTCTGTTCTTAAGCTACTTGACCTGGTGCATCCAGGGTCCAAAGATTCTTATCCACTCCCCATCTGTTTGTACCTCTTTCTTATCCCTCTATATTTCTATCATCCTTTTTACACAAGAGACTGGCACTGAGCTTATAGATAAACTTAGAGTAGAGCTCCATTACAATGAAATTCCTGTGTTGTCTAGTCCTTGACATTAGACATTCGTGGATTGAATGGGCCTTCCTGTCAGCATCTCAGGGAGTGGGAGTCAGCTGATCAGGTGATTGTGGTGCATTCTTGTCCCTGTTTCTGATTAAACAATCACAGCATTTAGGGCACACAGCTCCCTGCCTTCAGTTGTAATCGGGACATAAATTAAGCTGGCAGGGGAGGAAGAGAGAGGGAAAATAGAGAGATACACTCTCAATTCAGCTCCCAGTCTCCAGGACAACACCATATCAGATTTACCCCCCCGTTCGTTCATCCCTCCGTTGTTTATCAGCAAACAAAAGCTCCAAAGAAAGATAAAGGAGATGGGACTTCGATGGAATGCCCAGGAGCTTACAGACTGTTACAGAACAGTCCCCTTAATGCCCTGTGGTATTCTGCTGGTACTAACCCCTCTGCGCACACATTTGCACCCTCACAAGCATACAAAAGTGCCAAGTAGTGCCTTAGTCCAGTGTTCAGTAGTTACTGTTGCCAGCAGCAATATACAGACTGTTAGCCATGTCATCCTGCATAAAGGGTTATGTCTTGTGATGTAAAGGATAGGAAGGCTTAATATTGGAACCTTTTAAAAGATGAATTCTTGGAAATACGTGCAGATATATTATAATATATTTTGTTTGCCATCATCAAACTTCCAGAAGAGAAAAGTATTACTCTTATTATGTAGGATATTTTTCTTTTCAAAGCAGGAATTAAATATTATGTATGGTGTATTTATTTGTTGCATTACAAAATGCTTTATGTTTTATAGACATAAAACAGCGAGTGTACTCATAACAAAAACAGCAACATGAACACACATGGTGTCATTTCAGTGTCAAACTGGCAACAGGCTCAGTAATTATTCCTGCCTCAGTAATTAAACAGAAAGCACCGGTATAACTTTTGCCAAACTATTGATACTGTATTGCAAGAAAATGTATCCCTATACAGTATATTGCTATAATAACCGTAGGCCTCTATAAAAATGTTCATCGGGCTGTTTCCTGATCATCCGGGGATGATACGAATGTTCTGAAAACGCTTAGCTTTCACTTGATTCTCCTCAGAGGGAAGCTTCACTTTGTCAGCCAAGCTTTGCATTTGTTTGCTGTTGTTGTTATTTTAGTTGAAAGTTTACATTGTCTTTAGTGGTTTCTTTATTGCAGTCATTTAGTTTGTCTTATGACTCCAGTGATGTCAATCTTTTTTTTAGATCGCTGTGTATGATTACTTTAAAAGGCAAGATTCATTACATTCCCCTTTAAATGTTATTTTGGACTTTAATTGGTAATATCTATAGTAACTACTTCCACACTGATGAACAAAGGGTCCCTCAGTGTTTCAAACTCCTGGTTTCTCATTTAAATGGTGAAAGGTCAGAGCAGTTCTTAAATAAATCAGTTTATCTGATTCATTTGACAGTAGTTAGCAGATCTGAATAGATCCCTTTGATTCACCTTTGGGAATGCATCTTACAGCTTACGCAACATGATGTAAAAGCGAGGAACGGTAGAGGAACTGTTAAAATTTTGCATAAGTTATTGAACTTGACTTCTGAATCTACCAAGAAATTTTAAATCGAAATAAGATAAAACATAATTCTCTGCATCTGTACCGTGATACTGAAATAGTGACAAAATCGGTTTGTTTGTATTTTTTTAACAAAACTGGATCTACTTGCTGTCAATGTGGATTGTCATTAACAGAAATTGATGGCTGATGTTTATATGTGCCTGTCACTGTGTGGTTCACTCGCTCACATTCCTGTGTGTTATAGAAGAGTTTCCAATTAGGCATTTTAAACAGCCGGTGCACCAAATAAAGGATGAGGGTGTATAGCTGTAAAATACAGGATGAAAAACTGATAAGCTTTACGTGGCCGATAGCAATCAATGAAGAATTGTCTAGATAATACTAGCACTGATCATAGCATATCTGAACAGGACTTGCTGTATTTTGGGTCCTGTTTTACAGTAGTAATGCGTTAATTCCTACAAATAAACCACATAAAAGAGTGTCTCTGCAGGATAGAAAAAGACAAAATGCTTACTGGAATCCCTTTCAAAAAAATGAAAATAAACTAAATGAAAAGAGATTTTCTATAAAATATCCTGTTTTAAAAGTTTACCAATGTGTGGCACAGGAACTGTGTAGCTTAAGGGCATGAACACAGTTTTGATTAAACATTTGATAAGGACAAAACATGTTTGACAGGCTCTGAAATCTGAGATTAGACAGTTATTATGAATAACAGCTCATCACTACTGTGGTTTTTGGCAGCTGACTTTTTATTTACCAGTGCCTGAGTTTCCTGAGCTTGCAAAGGATACATTTTTTTAAAGCAGTCCCTGTTCACTACATGACCGCAAGACCATATGGTAGCTAAAAGAAAAACATAGATGTTGAGTTTTTTCATTGGTATGAATTCCCCATCATCTCAAGAAAGTAAGTCTTTTCAAGCTTGATATTGACTTTAGAAGTGCTCTGCTCTGAGCTGTCTGACTTCATTATGTGAAACTCAAGGATTTCATAAAAGATTTTTGTTTGAATATGTTAAAGTGTGTGAGACACAGAGCTTTTTATTTTTCTGCACTCACTTGATTGTGTGAACAGGAAGGAGAATGGGAGATTGATTAACTGAAAAGGGAAATCCACCAACCTTGGCTCCGGGTGTAGTTCCTCCAAGTCTGATGAACTGTGTTGGTTGGGGGCGAAGACAAATATGAAAAGATGAATGCATGGAATAAAACAGACAATATCTCTGGTGTTGGTGCATCTTTTTTTCCTTTTTTTTTTTTTTTTAATTTTATGAATTAATTTTTTGATCATCTTGACTCATACATTGTTATTGGAGTGCAAAGCTAAATTGGTGGAGTAGTCAAACTACTTCCTGACCCACAAGACTGGCTTTGTCAGTGTTGCCTTAATCGCGTTTCGTAATTGGAAGAGATACTTAGAACCATAGGCCTGTCAAATCATATGCTTTGTCCAGAAGTGACCTGAACGTAGTTGTTGCAGTTTCTAATAAATAATTGTCCGCCTTCCTGTTTTGCATCATAGATTTCTAAAAGGAAGAAGAAACACTGGATAAATGAATGGGTGCTTCAGATGTACACTGTAGCCCAAAGCTAAATCTCTTTGGGCTCCAGAAAGGCTGTGGCTAGCCTCAAGGCAGCAAATTATTTTGGACAGAAGGAAGCGAATGGAATAAAAATTGTACATTATAAAAAGGAGCAGTTGTCTAAAGCTTTGTAGTGACATGCAAATTCAGAGTGTTGCACAGACTTTATAAAGCACTCCAAAGTGATGCACATGCTAAATATAGAATATAAAATAAAGAGTGCAAGTCCAAGGATGACAGATAAGACAGGATGGCAGCTCGTAGGGGGGAAAAAATTTTTGACGCAGGAGGTGGACCAACGGGGAGTTTGATTTTTTTTTTTTTTTCCTGCACTGACGCAGACAGTGAACTGGGTTGAGCTGGGTGGTGGCAGTCCTGCCCTCACATTTTTCACCTAAATGCCAAGCAGCTTAGTTAAGAACATAAACCCATGGGATATGTTCTGTTGTTATATGAAGACTTATGCTCTTCAGAATTACTGAGGGTCTTTGATAACTCTGAGAGAGTGAATTGGTACGATGATTGGAGTGGGAGACTAGCTGGGGCTGAGATGTTAATCTTATTGGGAAGTTGAATGTGTGCCTGGTCAAGCTAGGCCAATAATTAGCATGAGCGCAGGGTGCATTCAGGCCATGGTGCCATTTTAATAGGGAATGCAGAACGTGTTCTTGGCATGACTGGGCTAATTGGGGAAGGGTGTGCTAGCAAGGCACCTCAGTCCATTATCTCTATTGCCATGGGAACTGGATAAGGATAATTAGCTGGACAGCATGGAACAGCGCAACGGCAGCTATAGGCACAAGCAGCAGGGTTAGGAATGCATACAATGATGAAACTAATAGAAATGGATTTTTCACAAATGGTTTAAAAGATTTAGTAAGTCATTTACAATTAAGTGGCAGCAATATTCACTTCGTTCATCTTAGCCAGGCTTTAAGCTGGAGCTCTTTCTAATACTTATTTTCTGTCTCCTTTTTTTTTTTGTCCAATTTTCTGTTCATCACTTTTTTTCTCACCCCGAGTTATAAAGGGGAATAATAAAATGATTGTTTTCTCTTTCCTTTCTTCATATCTCTTCTCTTCTACCAGCTTTCCAGCCCTCCCGTTCTCTCACTTTTCATTTCTAGAGCACCCGATGCTGCCCGCGTTACACCTCTCTCCCGTCTTATTCCACACATACTGACTGCATCACTGGAAGAACCCTTCATGGAGGAGAGAGATTCATTTCCTTCTGCTCAATTCTGAAGGCCTGAGACATAAGCATCTCAGTCAGTCAACGTCACACAAAGTTGTGGAGCTTAACTAAAATAAACTGAACTAAAGGAAAATTTCAAAAGTTAGTAGATCATCCACATTCTTGCGATGTCATTTAAACCAGCTGTGTTTTAGCGTTTCCTCTACCTCCTGGGTCATTTTTACAACTAAATTCGTCATAGTGTCTCTATTGTGCCCCCCCCCTTCTCTTTTTTTCCCCCTCCTCTGTTCCCCTCTATCTCTAGTTTTGTCTTTCCTCTGTGTGAACAGATGGCCAAACAGGCAGACCTGTTGGTTCTCTACAGGACTTTGGATCTCACACAATAGGCCTCAGATTCTGTAGTCCAGACTCTGTTCTGCCTGGCTGGGAGGCTAAACAAAGACAGGAAGGAGGAGAAGAAATGAAAGCATTGAGGAGAATGGTACAAGGAAGAAAAGTTGCTTCAAAGAGATTTTGCATTGTTTGCACAGGGCTTCATCTGTTTGACTTTAGTGCAGACGGAAATGTGTGTATTAGAGGATTAGTGTACTTTTACTGAGGTTGTACATGGGAGGAAAAAAGTTTTTCTCCTTGGATTACTTTAGTTTTTAATAAAGGTTGCTAAGAGTTAGGTTTGGCGATTTTTAGATATGTAATGTGAATTCACTTAATTTTGTTAGCTGAACTATTTCATGGCAGTATTGACAACCCTGTCAGGTTATTTTATACATAAATTGTTTCTCAATCGTTCTCTGGATAATCTGCTGTATTACAATAACCACTGGCAGATAATTAGCAACAGAGAATTTAATCCAAACTCCAATTGTGATTCTCATCTACCTCTCTCTCTCTTTCTCTTTCCCCTACCCTGCTCCCTCCTGTTCCCCTCTAACCTCCATCTTTTTCAGGTACTACATGTCTGGTGGCCCTGCTGTCTGATAAGGAGTTGACCGTGGCCAACGTTGGAGACTCACGCGGAGTCCTTTGCGATAAAGACGGCAATGCCATTCCTCTATCGCATGACCACAAACCTTACCAGCTGAAAGAGCGCAAAAGGATCAAGAAAGCCGGTGAGGAAACAGCTGTAGTCCAGACCAATAGGCTTTTCTGAACTGATTCTTAGCAGCAGAACAAGGCTTTAGCTAAAACTTTAGGGGTCATCAAGACTCAGATTGTTGTCATAAATACATTAAAATAAGTCTTCTTGTGATCAAAGCTTAGAGCCATTATCCTTTTTTTCCACATCTTTGTCTCTGTGCCCAGGCTGACATCAAAACCTAGTGACTTCCAACACAATCTGTTTCCAGAGCTGCACGTTATCAAGTGCAGCCAGGCAGTTCACAGTATTTAAGGTGTATCTGTAGGCAGAATTCTCCCTCCTACCCTACCTACTACTCTGTGTGCTGAAGAGATTTTGATGGCAGGTTGCCAGATTAGTCAGTTAGTATGGACACTGTTAGGGTAGCCCACCATCTCCATCTAATGGCCTGATTGGGTACTGAAAATAAAAATGACCTTTGAGATTTAGTTTGCATTATATTGCTTCTTACTTATTCATGCAACATGCTTGCTATTATGAGACTGCAGAGAAGAACTAGACTTCCTTCTGTGTAACATTATAATAAATAAATATATTATAAATCCTCATATACAGGCACTAGTTGTTAATAAAAAAAAAAAGTAGTACTGTTCTTGTCTCTCTTGTATGGTAGCAGAAGAAAGTTAAAATTCACACAATGTCTCTCTTGTCTCGTTTATTATTATTAACATTTTTTTTTTTTTTTAGAACTTCCTCTGACACCAGACTCAGAGTATGAAATAATAACATCTTAATACTATAGCTGCAGGCACCAACCAACAGCCAAAAAAAAAAGAAAAAAAAATAAAACTTGAGAGAATTTTTTTATTATTAATAATTGTTTTTAAAAAAATCCCTTTATTTAGACCAACTGTGTGTCTTAAGATCCAAAGAATATAGTGGAAAAGTTTATAGGAATGGTTGGAAATGGATAATATGTTGTATAATTTTAGACAGTTTACTTAATAGTTCGTTAGTAATGATTAATTATTTAAGATTTTTTTTAAATAACTTATTTTTCAATGATTATGAAGATTATTTCTAGCTTGTCAGAGACCAAGACTCATTGTTGCGCTCCATATTTATTTGATAAATAAATCATGCCTGACCAGAATATTCTGTTTCCATTTAACGCTACAATTGTCTCGGGTGTTTTTGATTTGACGTCATTTGACTGGTTGTCGCTGCCTTTGGCTCTATTGCAAAGCTGCTGTTATTCACTTTGTGAGTTTGACAAATGACGGAGGAACTTTCAGCAAATTTACTGACAGGGTACAGGAATGAAAACTAACTGAATTCTGAAAAAAAATAAATTTTTTGAATTATTCCAAGCCATTGGTAATGGTTAGACTAATATTTAAAATCTAAAAATAATGTGAGAGCAGAAATGTTTGCTAATTAATGCATTTATTGGTTCAACTACTGCCCTCAGTAGCTAACTGCTTAGGTTAATACCTCATAGTGCTTAAGAGAGACATTAGGAATGTCTGAAGTCTCTCTTGTTTCTAATCAAAGTTTGTGCATAACATTTCCCAATAATTATGTCAAAGCAGCTAAAGAGGCAGTAGTTGCTATAGTAGCTACTACTGGGAGTACGGAGGTCATGTCTTCTGCGTTTTCTGGGAATTTGGGATTTTAGTCACTCAAGTGCAGTTTAAAATAGAAAGTTACACATAATTTTTAGGGGGCGGCCAACACCAATATTTTATAGCCTAGAATGGCCTGAACTCTCAATCTCACTATTTTTAAAACCCTGTCTATGGCCTTGCTCCGTTGGATCAAGGAAGGTATCGTCACCATTATGGGAATCTTCATCTAATCCAGTCATTTCCAGTACAATTCCCTGCTTGCAAAACTGTTGAAGCCATAAAAGACATGCAGCTCTACTTGAAGGATGGGACATGAATTGATAATTTATCCTCATCAACAATTCCTTCCATGAGCATTAACAGTTAGCACTGGTTGAGTGAAAACATCACAGTCCATATTATTATTTCCACTTAGATGAACACAGCATCCACATACTGGATAGAAATGAGGAAACATCTGTTTCAGATTAACAAAAGTAATCTGCTTTTTTGACTTAATGCGCCTATCTTCATTTTTCCTAACATTCCTTCAAATGTTTTCCTTTGTATCTCTTTTTCCTCCAACCATTTTTACTCTGGTTTCTTCCTCAGGTGGTTTCATCAGTTTCAATGGCTCGTGGCGTGTCCAAGGAATCTTGGCCATGTCCCGTTCTCTGGGCGATTACCCTCTGAAGAACCTCAATGTGGTCATTCCTGATCCCGACATCATGTCCTTTGACCTGAACAAGCTGCAGCCGGAGTTCATGATCCTGGCGTCCGATGGCCTGTGGGACACCTTCAGCAACGAGGAGGCGGTTCGCTTCATCAGGGAACGACTGGACGAGCCTCACTTCGGTGCCAAGAGCATCGTCCTCCAGTCCTTCTATCGTGGTTGTCCTGACAACATCACCGTCATGGTGGTTAAGTTTAAAGGCAAGGCCAGCGAGCAGTAGACTGTCCCTCTATCACATACAGTATCTATATTGTGTTTGAATATAAGTAAGAATAGGCTTAAGATGAAAGATAAAAAAAAGAAAAAGAAGAAAAAAAAAGCCCAGAATTTTTTGAGCAAGGACTATTTCTATCACAGATATTTACAGAAGTTAGCCCTTCAACTCATCAACGCCCACCCAAAACTTTTACTGCTGTAAAAGTGACACTTGTAAGAAAATGTCTTTCATTTAGGCTTAGCCATATATTTGAGACACCATAATGCGAGCTGAGTCACTGTTATGCAAATAAACAGATTTTAGCTTTGTGCAGCTAACCCATGAGTCTGCACACATTTCTATGTATGACTCTGTGTGTGTGTGTGTGTGTGTGTGTGTGTGTGTGTGTGTGTGTGTGTGTGGTGTGTGTGTGTGTGTGTGTGTGCGTGCGTGCGTGCGTGCGTGCGTGCGTGCGTGCGTGCGTGCAGTTGAGTGGAAATAGTTTGATAGATGTCTGTCTTCGTGTAATCACATTGACCACCATTTCATTGTCTAGCCAATAATGAGATTTAAATTACACATGATAGCGTGGAGTTCCACTTCCATTTTATTTCAAACGTGATGTCTTTCACTCAATTGTCTATGTGACCACTTATTTTATATTCTTTAATTTCCTAACTCTGTGTTTTCATATCATCTAACTCTATTGATGTCTACCAAGTGACTGCACTGAAATTTCTGTCCTTTAACATGTTGACAGGTTACTTATTTCAGTCAAGCACGTAACTGGTGCAAATCATTGATATGAATTTATTCCCTTTATTCATGAACAACACAAATGATAATATGCCTATGCTTGTTCAAATATCCCAATTTATATTGTACAGCAATCGAACCGGTTACATTGTTATATCATACTTACTGAACGTGAGAAATCTTGACATGAGAATGAATGAAGTGTTTTGTCTTGAGTTGCCCATTTTGAAAGTTTAATTTTTGAATGTTGTAGTCTCCTTAAAATGATTACTGTTAGTTTCTGTGCTGATAAAGACTCATGTCTGCTTTGATTGTTTATAACTGTAATGACTTTAAAGCTGAGACTAGTTTCGTCTTTTCTACTACTCTGTTCAGCCCCAACTTATCAGGATCCATGTAACTACTGATAATGTAGTAACTGTTGGATAATGTTGTAGCTTGTCAAAGTGTAAGGAAGTGTCACTTCAAATGGGGTATAAAATTTAAAGCAATACATTTCCAGATAATGTAGGGGTATTGTGTTAACATCACATTATGAAAAGGAGTGCTAATTAATAGTTAATCATAAAACCTTATGAATTAATTATCTAATAACATTGACTGTTAGTGTATAAAAGTAAAAGTTACAAGTTATCTCAATATATAATAATTCTGTTATAATAGTTTTATTTTAATAATACAGTATCTAGGAATTGAAATGAGGATGTTAGATTTATTTCATTACATATTGACATGTCGTTCTGTTGTCTGACTTTTCCTACATTATCAGTTACTACAATCAGCATTTATATATATATATATATATATATATATATATATATATATATATATATATATATATATACACACACACACACACACATCAGTATTCCCTTCAAATATCATAACTAAAACTGCCATCTTACTGTTGAAGTGTCTTGTATTAATATCATATTCATGGGGAAAAAATTTCTTCATCATTGTTGTTCGATCTCCACTTCCCTGAACTGTAACTCAAAATGTAACAAGCCTTTGAATGAAGTGCGTTATCGTTGCCTTATTTTTTTTAACTGTTCATTTCCTGTTATGAAGTCTGCTGCCAAAACTACGTCTCGGTTTTTGATGTAATGCAATTGATAATACCTTGCACACTGCACGACCTCGGCGTCATACCTTGTTAACTCCCATGCATTGTTGACAGAATGTCTCCAAGAGACGTGAAATTGTAAGATGAATGTACATACTGTCCTCATGTTAGTATCAGCCACTGTTAATACAGCAATGAAGAAAGCGACATGCCTGTTCCTGGATTGTTTAACTTCAAAGATATATACCAGAAAAAACTGTTTGTTTGTGCTTTTTCAGTTCACATTCTTCGTCGATCATGTACATTACAGAATGTTTATGTGGCATTTGTACTTGTTTTTGTTGACTTTAATAAACTGTAAAGAAAAGAATTCAGAAATTTTAAAACGTAAATCAAAGACGTAACATTAAACTATAAATCATCATATCATTTTCTGTTTGTGTGTTGTTGTTTTTTTAAAGAAAACACATAAAAAATTAATTTATACAGATACAGCACAGAGATATCTCAGACTTAAAAAAAAAAAAAATAAAGAGAAGAAAACATGTCACACACATTTACCAAAACATACAACAGCCTTAACTTTACATAGCCTATATCCTGGTGACTATTAATATTTCCTATCAAAAAAAGGGAAAATAATCACAGTAATAGAAACCAGAAAACTCTGTTACCTATTATTTCATTAAAGAGGTAAATATGAACATCAGTATTCCCTTCAAATATCATGAGACCTTGTGCTTTTTAGAAAGTCCTCTGTGAGGGTTTATTTATCTTTTTTAAAGAGAGAAAACACAGCAAAAGACATTACACAACTTCAACTGAAATGATCCTTAAAACTTCTTAAAAGCCGGATTTTAGTCAGTCTGTGCCACCTGCTGGGTGATTAGATGATGTTCATTACAGCATTCACATTAGGGCTGGGCAACAAACTGAATTTATTTTGCTACTGTTACCTATACAATTCTCTAATTAGTCCAAGTGTAATGTCTGAGTCCCATGTAATAAATCCGAGAATAGCTCCGACAACCTGTGACATATCCAGAAGTTTAACCTATAAATTATGGTGATCCAGTAAAGAAGTCCATTTTTGTTGGTTGGGGAAACAGAATTAATAAATAATAAATGAGTAGAAAAAAATATAATGCATGGATGTCTTTTTTTAAATTGTTATATCTATTAGTATTTTACTAATGTGATGTTTTAGTGTACAAATATTCATTGAGTATTCATTTGAGATGAATCAAATTCCAGAAACACTTTAAATACAGAGTTTATCTGGAAGCTGCATTTTCAGCCCATGTATGTAACCCCACGAGTCTAACAACAAGACCACATTTCCCGATAGGCCACGGCCACAGGCACGTAATGTCACTCCAAGGGGACATCCAGCCAGGAAAAATAAACACAATCCTCCAAAAATGGACTTCCTGGCTGCTGGCATGTATGATGATCTGGGGCAGGTGGCTGTGACAACACTAAGGTTGCTGTTGTAACTGGAGTAGTGCATGTTGTCCCACTTAGTTGCACCGTCATTTTGGACATAAATAGATTTACTGAAAGCCACGCAGAAGACTGAAGGAACCCCAAAACAAGAGAGGGGAGGGATCACTATGCCTGTGTGTACATAAAGCATACTGATTGAAGGCAGACTCCATATGGGACCAGACAGGCTAAGCCTGCAGACTGACAGTGCATAGAGAGCCGCTTGGTACAGACTTGAACAAGACGAAGAAGACGAGCTTTTTTATAAATATAGACTAAAGCTGCACTGTTAGGACATGGGCATATATGGTTCCAAGCATCAGAAACAGGCACAGGTTCTGATGCTTGGCCTGGACGGATCAGGAAAGACCACCCTCCTCTACAAACTGATGTACAACGAGAGCGTGGTGACCGTGCCGACTGTGGGCTTCAACGTGGAGATGCTGGAGACAGACAGGGGCAGCCCAAGCCTGACCGTGTGGGACGTGGGGGGCCAAAAGAAGATGAGGCCCCACTGGAAGCATCACTATACCGATACAGCTGGACTGGTGTTTGTGGTGGACAGCTGGGATCTTTGGCGGCTGGATGAGGCCCGAAGGGAACTCCATCGGGTAATAAAATCAAAGAATGTTTAAATAATCTGAGAGTGACACTTTAACACCCCTAGCTAACTTTTACAAATGGTATATGAACACTTAAATTCTCCCTCTACTCAAAAATGTGTTTTGCTAATTGTTCTGTCACTTGGAAGTTTGACCGGCACAGAGGAAAATGACATCTGTTCAGGGTTTGACACTAGAGGACGGTCTGCTGAAAGGGGAAAGTTTCTCTGTATTAACCTTAGATCTGATTTAAAGTGGTGTATAAGCCTGATTTTTCAAATAGTCTGGATATTTCAATATGCCGCTTACACATTTCCACTGAGAATGGACTTTTCAGCATGCCCAGCAGTTATAAATCACTGACGGGAAAAAATATTTTGCATTTTTATTCATAGATCCTGGATGTTTCAGTGCAATAGAGAAAGCAGATTTCATTTTTAAAATGTTGGTTTGATTAATTTTTTGTGGAAAAAAATGTCATAAACAAATCATCTTTCAAGGCAGGGTATTTCTAACTGTCCTAGAAATATGTCTGCATGGAATCATTAACAAATGGTTTATAACAAACTATAGTGGAGGCCATTCTTATGTGTTTATTAATGTATTTACCAAAGACTACAACTCCTATGAAGCGTCCATTACTATGTTTACATGTCTACGAATGATTGATAACAAAGTATAACACCTGTAATCATATTTAATAATAATAATCTATTAAACACACACACAAACAAATCCTGTGTATGTTTTAAAGCATTATGAACTCTCCAGAGTGAGTACATTGTAATGTCTAATTCATAAATAAATGAATATATAATATTGTAGATAAATACATCATATTTCATTATGACTGTGTTATATTGTCCGTAATTGATTATCTGTTTATACACCAGTTACAAATGCTTCATAGATGGCAATATAGTTGTTGACAGACATTAATAAAGATATATTAATGACCTTATCTCTATTGTGTTATAAGCCACATATTAAAGGTGTTTTTACTGCTCATGAATGCCACATAAGGGAAAGTTAAGTGTTCCCGTGATTAGGATGTGTAGCAAACGCAGTATCTTTATGCAATATCTATATATTATCTTTCAAAAAGTTTGTTTTGTATACCAGTAATTGAAGTGTTCTTTATTTTGTTTTTCTCCACCCACTAGCTGCTGAGATATGAAAGTCTCAGAGGAGTACCTCTCGTGGTGCTCGCCAACAAACAGGACCTTCCAAGAGCTCTGAGCCCAGAGGAACTTTGCCTGAGGCTGGACTTAAGAGGAATGTGTGAGGGCAGAGCCTGGTTCATCCAGCCCTGTTCAGCCACCACCGGCATGGGACTGGAGGAAGGTTTCAGGAGGATAGTCTATCTGATGAAGACGCCGCTGAAACAGACTCAAGAGGATATTAAAGTTAGGATGAAGTCAAAGGGCTTCAGTTTCACAGCTGTGAAACAAGTCTTACTCTGCAGAAGATGAAGGAGGAAAATCTATTAGGAAGTTTAATTCACGCCACGTGTAGGATTTCTCCTTGCCTGCCTCCATGAGTCACCAGCAAACGGCCTCGCTGTGGCATCTGTGAGATCCAATGACAGGAGCCCATAATAAGAAGGATGACTTTCACATAGTGATTGGTGTTGATCTCTGTGAAAGTTAAAACATTTCCTGGGTCTTGGAGAAGAGAATGTGTCTTCGGGCGGTGACGATAAACCACAAGGATTCTGACAGCAATCTTGGATTATCAGGGTAGCTTTGACAAAACAGTGGACATGTCACACGTTTGAGACAGTTCAGTCTGACAGCGTACACGCTGTGCACAGAAAACTGACTGATAACAAACAGAGAAGCTCTTTCCCACTTGTGCGAAGATTTTCTTTATTTGTCACATCACAATACTAAAATATAAAGACGTCTTTTTATCTATTCATTTGGAAACTGCCAGTGTAATGTCACCATATTTTTAATTATTGCAAGGATATATATGTATATGTCTTTGTCTTTGTTGCACTGAAATAAAGTTATTAAAGACATCTAGAGTATTTTTTTAAACTTTGGGTGATAGCATAAACAGTAGAATATTTAATTAGATCACATGCATGACATAGCCTTAAAAGATGGCTTAACATTTTTTCAAGTCTGTCTTAAAACTAAACTCACAAGCCCATATGTACATTTAAAGACCCATATGTACATTTAAAGACTGGCTGTATTTGACGCTACTATCTGTAATGGTCTTAAAGTGATTTCAGTTTGCAACCTAGAGTCTTCATTCCATGCAAAAATACATTTCAAAATTAAGTTATAGCTAAGATGAGTCTTGAGCAGTGTGAATGTTTTCAGCCCAGTACTCTCTCTTTGTTTTATGTAGTTGTTACTTTATTCGATTTAAAGTAAAGCAATCAACCATATCTTGTAAGATGCTCGTATATTAACATAACAAATATTAATCTGCAAAGTAACCATAGCAGTAAAATAAATGAAGTTGATTGAAAAAATTTTATAAAAGGGGGCACAAGATAGAAATGCCCAAGTAAGGAAGAAGTAAGATACTTCTACACTGTAATTACAATAAGTACAGCACTAGAGTAAATTTATGTAATTGTACTAGTGTATAAACCAGGTTTATTTTTATTTTTTTAACTGCTTTACAAAACATGTAGAGGAGGAAAAGGAAAAAAGGAAAAAGGAAAATATAATAATTGCCTCTATATTCCATCAAATAACATATTTGTGTGTGGGTGGTGGTGGGGGGGGGCAAACAAACTGTACATAGAGAAGAACTGCTACTTATCTACAGTTCATGAAGTTTTGACCCCCCCTTGACGTCCAGGCTTTCTCCAATGAACCGACTGATTTAAATGTGTCATTTGTTAACAGCCAACTCACCATTCACAGACTCGTATTTTGTAAGTTCCGAATAAAAAGGGGCCATAGGAAAAAAAAAACGGCTAGAAATTAAAAGCCACTGCATAAAAAGTCAGATCAAATCTGAAGAGGTGGGATTTACTGCAGGGCTGTGGTACCTAATAAACCTTCTGCACAGCGAGCGTGGGGAGGCGAAATATTACGAGCTGCAATGCAACAGAACCGAACGGCATAAACAACCTAAAAAAAAAAACAAAACAAAAAAACAAACAAACAAACAAACAAACAAAATAACGTCTCCAGCGGATGTCGGCTGTGCTTAGACGTTTTCGATGAAATAATAATGTGTCTGAATTTTAGGCGGCGCGCCTCCGCGGTTCGGCGTTAACAGTGAAACCAATGAGAGTACAGGGGATTTCCCCACCCTTCCTCCACGCCAGAGCCAGGCTGCCCTCCACCACCGGCATTCCCAGTATGCACCGCGGACAGAGCAGCAGAAAATAGTCCGCTAACGAAAGGGCTGCGAATAGGGAACTAGAGAGAAAAAAAAAGCTAAATCCACGAGTTAAAACTGTATTTACCGCGACCAGAACAGCTACCATGGCCGACAGCGAGAAACTGGACAACCAGCGGCTGAAGAATTTCAAGAATAAGGGCCGCGATTTGGAGGTAAAAGTTGTGCGGGTCGGCGGCGGGGACGTCCTCTTCCCCTCGCCGCCGCCGCCTCTCCGTTCGCGGCCGGCTTCGCCTCCTGGTTTCCCTGTGACGTCGTTTCTAATTTCCACCGTCGGGAACTTTTGTGCCCGGAGCCTCGGGCCGGGCCTTCGCGGATCGCGGCCGTTGTAGATCGCCGGTCGTGGGCCCCCCGAGGGGGGTGGTTTGTTTTTTTTTTTGAGGGGTTTTATGTTTTTCTCTTTCTTTCGGCCTCT
Source organism: Istiophorus platypterus (assembly GCA_016859345.1). NCBI lineage: Eukaryota > Metazoa > Chordata > Actinopteri > Istiophoriformes > Istiophoridae > Istiophorus > Istiophorus platypterus. The sequence continues at coordinate 11,029,291 of CM029116.1, read as the reverse complement.
GGGTTTCGCCGGGTTTTCCGTAAAGCGTGAGACCGCGCCGGTTATAAAACATGTCGGAGGCGCTGGTCGGAGTTCATCGCCTCCGCTTGACGCGCTCTGCTAGCCCGCTGCTAGCCAGGCCCACGGGGGAGGAGGCGGTGGTGGGGGGGCCACGCTAGCTGAAACGAAGCATATCATCCCCCCGGATCGGTTTAGCTCGGCGCCTTAGCCAGCGGGGAGGCCCCGTGTGCGTTCAGCCGTGTATAAAACTGACGTTAAAGTCGCCACCGTGGGATATTTGCTCGATTTTGGCAAGCGGCGGATCAACGTTATTTTGATACCGCGGCTAGCTAACCTGCATGCTAGCGTGCTAACGTTAAGCTCGGCGGTGCTGGTGGCTGCAGTTCCACCCATCCCCCGTCTTTATCACCAAAAACAATGGCGGAAACGTTCAGCCTCTCGGCTCGCCGGTTCCCTGGGTCTGTTAAATCGTGGCGTGATGTTAATTTTTTTTTCCCCCTTTTACCCTGTGGTTTACTAGCGGTTGCACACGCTCAAAAAAAAACCAAAAACCCAGGTTATCGGGGACCAGCTAGTCAACGCGACGCCGCACGATTTGACGGATCCAAGCTACACGTTGGGGATCCATAAGTTACCGGTTGATTTACGCACGGCTCTGCTCCATTACTGTCAGCAGGTGATGGTGTTGTTTTCAGGCGGGCTCCGTTAAGACGCATACGAGCAGGATGCACTCATACATCCTGTTTGACAAGTAGTTTCTGCAGCTCAGGCAGGCCGGTCGACGGGAGTCGTCTCGCCCGGTTACCTGTTAAAATCTGAACACAAGCACCACAGACATCTATTCCTCAACTGCAGCCACAGCGGCTGCTCTGCATAAAACAAGCCTTTTTATACTCAGTCGCCGGTTTAGGGGGTAAATCTAGCCTAATCTAACGCAGCCCAAAACACCAATCCTGCAATAAATCCGCCCTTCATGAAGGTTATAATGTTCAGTTATGTTGAAGTTGTTTCCCAGGCGTGTTGATTCAACCCCACGCTCATTTTAGAGGATTGAATTTTTGTAGTGTGTCCTGCTGAAAAGTGTTTCTAATATTTGCTATAGCTTATGTACAGCAGACTTAACAGAAACACCTCTGTTATAATGCAATAGATTTGAGCAGCATAAACAAAACGACGGGCTCCAATGGTGACCACGAAGCAGAGTCAGCACCTCTTTGAAATATTTTTAACAGAAACTGAGCATTATAATCTTCATTTGGGTTTAGGATTTCGTACAGGGCTGCAGTAGTGTTCGGCCAGATGTGTCTGATAATCGGCAATTGAATCATTCATCAGTGTCACTGTAGTATGTTGTTTTTATTGGTAAGAATATGAAGAAAATGTTATCTGTCAAAAAAGATTTGCACATTGGCAGTCTTTTAAAGGCACTTAAAATTGTCTTACATTAACTTAAGATGAGTCATATTAGGTCAGACAGGTGTTAAATGTGTTTGGGTGCTGTCATATGCAGTATGTGGGCCGTTGACTTTATGCTCCAGGTATGACTGAGACTGCTAATCGGCTCTGGTTGAACAAACTGGATCGTGATCTCAGACTCTGCCCGAATTTAATGTTGTAGCAGGTCTTACTCTCTTGGGCAAAGGTGAGTTGGGATTAAAGTCCCCCTGTTGTATAATGGTTATATGATGTGTCCCCCACAGACTATGAGAAGACAGAGGACCGAGGTAGTGGTGGAACTCAGAAAGGTAATGTTGTGCTATCGACTACAAACACCCAATACATTTTAGTAGATATGAATTTTACAGACAAATTCTTGCCTTTTATATGCAGTTTATCTTTGAAATAATGTACAGAAAGATACTGATGCTATTCTGAATTTCTGCAAGAACATGTATAAGGTGATATTTCTGTTCTCTCCATCCCAGAACAAAAGAGATGAGCACCTTCTGAAGAGGAGAAATGTGCCCCATGAGGACATCTGTGATGACTCTGATGTTGACGGAGATTTCAGATCGGTACGGTTGTGTGTCTTCCTCTCAAAATCTGTGTGCTGCCAAACGAAAATCTAGTCAGCATACTTTTAGGTTTTGTGTTGTAAGGACAGAGTTGTGCACCCTTCCCGTCTGGTATTAATGGAGCGGTAGGACTGACAGCTTGGCATGTAGACTCTGCCCTGACTGTTTGACCAAGGGGTTTTCACATTAGGTTCGTCCCACTGGTTAAACACTCTAGAGGTTTAGGACTTGCTGACGTTCTGTCCATGTGATGCTCCCTCCTTAGCTCTCCTTGCTCAGTGCCAGTTGGGTGGGGCGTGAGTGTGAACAAACATGCAGTTTGTCTTTCTGTTTGCTCGTCGGTGTCTCATTTTCCCGAAGTAAGGGGCCAATTTCATTAACAGCCTCAGCATTACAGCTACAAAACAGGTACAATGCACCTACTATTACCATCCCTCATCGGGGATGAGTTCCCCTTGTTTTTAATGTTTTCTGGAATTTGGGGCACATTATTTCTATTAACGTTTGAGAGAGGTTCCGCTTTTGGAGTATTGCCTGCCTTGCTTATGTAATCTCCACAGTTAACACAAGTATGAAGTTTAATTTATCAGTCCTAGATGAAAGAAAGCAAGTATAACAAGGGTACCAGAAAATAAAATAGTAATTATATTATCTACTGGTTGTAATAGTTCTGGTTGTGGTGGTAATTGTGACAAACGGAGCAAATGATTTGTAATGCACAGATTAATCTTTCTGCTCAGCCTTTTTGAGGCACACGTTATTTACAGGTGAATATTATTCTTACCATAGCTGATAAGCCAAAATGATCAGGCCTTGTACTGACTGTTGTAGTGATTATTTATTGTGGGGGAAAAAAAAAAAAAAAAAAAAAAAAATATATATATATATATATATATATATATATATATATATATATATATATATATATATATATATATATATATATATATATATATATATATATGCAATATATTGTTTGCGTCATGAATTTTTCAGTTGAGCTCCCAACACCCCAGAGGTTTAAAGCTCAACAGTGAATGTCTCTGTAGTTGTGCAGCGTTGGCACACATCAAACCTACATGTTTTAGAGTAACGGCTCCACAGAATATTGATCAATCAAGACTCTCACCATCGTTAAAGATCTCTGAGTTTGGTGGCTTTGCTGGATTAAAATGGCCACTCAGCAGATCAGAAATTCAATCACAGTAACTGTGTTCTGAGAGAGCTGACTCGAAACAGGCAGCTTAGCAATATATCAACAATGACATGCTGCTCTGACTCACTGCAAGACATGAGAGGAACTGTTATGGAAAAGTGTGCTGTCTGATCTAGTTTAAATACCTAACAAACCAATTGGCGCTGCGGGACTGTTTTTACTCGACCCAAAATAACCAATGGATTGTGTTGCCTAGTGGACATATGCTTTTCCATTATTCTGCCCATTTTGTGGTTAGCTGTCAAAAAACAAATAATCAGGCTTCTTAGCTTGTTAGATTATAAATGCCCTTTATTAGATGTTTCCCAAATCCTCACTGTTCCTGAGCTGTCTTTCTTAATTTGTCCTTTTTCAACTGTTTTCTGAGTTCACTTTTTCTAATTTCCCAAGGTTATAGTTATCTCTTAAAACTCTTCTCCAAAGACATGGAATGTAAATACACAAATATAAATCTGCTGCAAGTACATGCACATATGCATGCAGGGTTGTTTAAATGTTTTTCTCTTTGACATTATTCCCACTTTATTTGAGGTTGCACAGGCAAGCCAATGCAACTGCTGGCTTATCAGAGGCTTTGGCCAACTTTACTTAATAGGGCCCGCAGTCATTCTCAGTTGTTGATTGAAAGTGATACTCAGGGTCTCTACCAGAGGCTGTTTACGCTGGGCTCTAAACCCCGTGCTGGACATCAAGAGTGGTTGCCAATTGGCAAATTATCATGTTGAATGCTCTCCTGCACGTCCAGCCTGCTGACTGTTAGACCACAACACCACATTGGTTTAAATGAGGATGCAATTCCCTACTTTGCCTTGATGGCGTTTCTCATCCTCCTGCCTCCCCTCGGTGTACTCAGCAGTGCTCTGGTGACTTTCCTTCCTGCTTTGTCAGCTTCACATATAAAAGCAATTTCGGGAATGACGGCTTTTAATGCGAGGCAAGAAGCTAACAGATGTCTGGTAGCCCTGGTTTGGTCCTGCACAGGTATTCGCTCTCCAGTGTATCCATATGGTCATTGTTCAATGGGTATATCTTTTAACAGTGACGACTTATTTTTTCTTGCCAAACCACTGAATTAAAATTGACCAGTTACTGATCGTCCTGTAACTTACGTATTATGTACTGTTTGCTTTACAAATGTGTGTTGAAGGCTAATAACTTTCCAAATTGTTTCTTTTTCAGCAAAACACCTCTCTTGAAGCAATAGTTCAAGTAAGTAGGATGTTTGATTTATTTATTTTATTTTTCATTTTGTGTATATATATATTGCATTGCATTAGACTCCTCTCCTTCTATCTAAACTTAATGTGTTGTAATTCAATATAAACTGGAAGCTGGGTAATCTCGAACTTTTTTTTTTTCTCTCTTAGATTATTGCTTACACTTTACAGCATACAGACATTAGCGCCATAGTTTATTGCTTTAAATTTTGTCCTTGGCTCAGTGTTTTTGTATGTTTTGTGTTCGTAGAATGCCACCAGTGATAACCAGGGCGTCCAGCTGAGTGCTGTTCAGGCTGCCAGGTAGGTCCACGCTCCCTCACAATCTTGGGCTCCTCTGATTAACATATCTATATACACCAGTCGTTGGCCAATAACTTGAATATTGTTTATTTTCTCTGTATAATCATTTAGTGATGTGTCTCGCTTTGTAAAATTGCGGATCACACTTCTAAATGCCGAAGAGTTCTTTAACACGTAACCTCTATAGACTGATTCATCTGGGCTGGTTTGAACGGTGCAAAACAAACTCTGGTTCAACTAGCCGCTGATGCCACGTTGTTTGTGGTGTGAAGGCAAAGGAGAGCAAATACAAGATTGTGTGTTAGTAATCTTAATGTAGACAAAAGCAGCCACTGAATCAATCTGCTAAGTGAACTGTTGAGTCGGCGACCAAATAAACTTACTGATGTTAAAGTGATCTAAATAAAGGCTTAGTTATATCTGACAGAGCATGAGATTAACGATACTTAACAAACTCAATACTCGATAAACATTTTTGTACATTACTTCCAAAACATCATAGAACTTATTATTTCAATTCATGTGTGATGTGAAATAGATAGATGTTGTTGCGCATCTTTATCAAGAAAACACTGTCATTCCTATCATCCTGTTACTGTTTTCTATACCATCTAAACCTAATTTTCAGTATGAATAAACTGTACTTATGCTGTGTCACAATGAAGTTTTCCTTGCTCTATACCAGTAGCCATTTGAATATAATCAAGATTCACATGTGGTTCACAAATGTATTTGTAAAGCAGTGATTCTGCACCCGAGACCCAGTACTTCGTCTTAAGAGGCTGTCCGAGTAGAATTGAGGGCCTCTTGCAAAATACATTTTCAGGGTTTTAAATTCAGGGGCTGCATTTATTTGCAGCTCGGGTAGACGGCTATGATTTTACCATAAGTCAGCCCTGTCTGATTAACGAACACTGTAACTGGCACCGTAGCTCAGCAGTGTGACCCTCTAGAAGTTGGGTCAGGTGTAGCATAAGATAGCCGAATGCATGAAACATGTTCAGGTTTCAGGATTTTTTTTTTTTTTTTTTAATTTGTATTTTTATTCATTTGTCTCATATTCTCCTCCCCTCATTGAAGTCTGCTTTGCAGCTTTATTTTGAGAATTTGAGGAAACATTCCCACTCAGACTGATGTTGTATAGTGTTGGTGTTGAGTCATAATTGACTTACATTGGGAAGATACTTCACATTCCTTAGCTGTTTTTCTCTGTGTGCAATTGCCTCTTTTTGTTGGTGTGTGTCATTAAAGCTATACGTGTATGAGTGTCTGAGTAAGGGTCCTGTTTCTTCTACAGAAAGCTGTTGTCTAGTGACCGTAACCCTCCCATAGACGACCTGATTAAGTCTGGGATCCTCCCCATACTGGTTCACTGCCTGGACAGAGATGACAAGTAAGTAGGCTGTGATTCTGTTTGTCTGCATGTATCAGTGAATCATCCTGTTTCGTGCACGATAATTATAGTGCAAGTTAGCCCTTTTCCCCGATCGTGTTGAGTTTATGTACACTTCAAAGTTATGTAAATTAGCCAGCAGGGTTTAGCCCAGCCCACATGTGAACATTGTTGAAGTTATGTAAATGCGTCCTAGTTTTCACCTTCCAGGAGTTGCAGAACATAAATGACTCATCAGCATGCTCCCGCTGTTTGACGTCCATTCCCAATCATACCTTGTTTTTTCTTTTTTCTTTTTTTTTTCTTTTTTTTTTTTTACACAATTGCCTCTGTTGCCTTCATCCATCTATCCACTCTCGCCTCTCTTTAGCCCGTCTCTCCAGTTTGAAGCAGCCTGGGCTCTAACCAACATTGCGTCAGGAACCTCGGAGCAGACCCAAGCTGTGGTCCAGTCCAGTAAGTGCACAACAAACCACTTTTACTCTTTCTATTCATTTTTTTTTATTTCGTTGATTTAATTTCAGTATCTATTCTTTTTGATGTATATTTCTTATCTTTGCAAAGTTATGAGTAAGAGTTTACTGTTGATTTTATATTATTGGGTCATGCAGTTTAAGGCTGGAATATAAATTTTTAATATATCGTTATCACATTAATATGTGTTATGAAACGGTCAAAAGCTTCTCAGTTACCATGTTGCATCTGTTATGTTAACAACCTTGTTTTTTATTGTTAAATTGCTAAGTAAACAGTAGCAAACATTACATGAATATCCCATCGTCAATTGATGACATTTTCAACACACTGAAAGAATCTCATCAGTTACAAATTTCATTACAATATACACTATCAATATTGACAATACATAACATAATCTGTGAGTAATAATGCAGATACAACAGCCGTGTTTATGCATCTTTGTCTTCCCCTGTTGAAATGAATTACATTTCTGGTTGTTTTCTGGTAGCACTTTGTTTTGAAAATCTGCTTATATAGATCCGAGTTTGTTTGTACACGGCTTTGTAGTTGCATAAAGCAATGTGCAAGGAAATAGCTTAGATGTTCCTGTTCTCTCTCCTCATCTCTTTATAGCTCTTAATAGAGCTGTTTATAAGTTCTTTGATTGTGTGGTACTTGAATTGAAACAGCACATTAGATCATGAGATGCCCTTTAGGCGATCGATACTTATCTGTTTCCTTATGTGTAGATGCTGTTCCACTGTTCCTGAGACTGCTTCACTCTCCTCACCAGAATGTTTGTGAACAGGCCGTCTGGGCCCTGGGCAACATCATAGGTGAGTTGCTGTTCGCGTGAACACAAGTGCGTTAGAAATAAATATAGTCAGTCCCAAAATGACACATGCTGCTTCTGTGTGTTTGTTTGTGTGTGTGTGTGTGTGTGCGCGCGCGCATGTGTGTCCTCTCCAGGTGATGGCCCTCAGTGCAGAGACTATGTGATCAGCTTGGGTGTGGTGAAGCCCCTGCTCTCTTTCATCAGTCCCTCCATCCCCATCACCTTCCTCCGCAATGTCACCTGGGTCATGGTCAATCTGTGCCGCCACAAGGACCCTCCGCCCCCCATGGAGACGATCCAGGAGGTGTGTACAATATGTCTGTAGAGAAAACAAGTGAGCAGTGTGAGATTGTTAAGCACGTGGGTTTTATCTGAAAGTCAATGTGTTTGGGTTTTACGGGTGGGAAAACAGTGGGGATCACATCATTCTCACTGCACATGCAGTCCTGGAGGTTTTGCATTCTTGCTTTCATTTGGCAAATCTTTGTTCTACAGGTCTTATATGTCCTTATAACTTCTTGCTGGTTTCCTGGAAAGATCCATGTAGTTCGCGAAGAGTTACACAAAAAACAGACTGTCATTTTAGTTAGAAGAGTTAGTCGTGATTAGTTTCTTATCGACTTCCAGATGAAAGAAACTGCTTTATTTAAACCCCAGTGAATACTCATTACCCATGGATAATATTGGAAACTTTATTCCTCATTTTTTCCTGAATTGTATTTTTTATATTTTTTTATAAACACAGCTAATCACTCTGTTTTACCTGTAATTAGTCAAAGAAGCTTCTGAGTGAACTTTTGGACCTGTAAAATGAAAACGTTACCCATCAATTTATACATTTTGTAAGTAAGATGTTGATAATAGTGTAAAAATCTTGAGGGGGTTATGTGTGTTGGAAAAACCACCATCAGGACAAACCTTGAGAAAGGTGGTGGAAACCGATGCTCCCTACAACATCACAATACAACATTTCGATCTGACAGCAATCTTCCTCATAATATTGAGGACAACTCCAACACTAGGAAGCTGTCTGATTTGAAATGTTGTCACTTCTTAATAAAACCTAGCTCTGAGCTTTGAAAGTGTGTAAGGTCTCTATAATATTGAAGCACATATTGATGGCTAAATGTTCTTGAACATCCAGCCATTGCAGTATATGCCAGAAACTAAAAAAATGATTCTAGAATAAAGTATCACGGGGAGAATTCATTTGTATTTGGGCTACAGTGACTGCCTTCATGCCTCTTCCGAAATCTAAGAAAGCAATGCGAGTTTATCGATCAGTGTTTGACAGAGAGAGAGGCAAAAAAGGTTAGACTTCCATCAGTGGTTGACCTATGCTGGTAAAATAAGGACACAGTTGATGTGTTGCTGTTTGGTGCAATAATGAAGGGAGATATAGCAGATAACGCAGGATAAGATACTCTGCAGCCATCGCAACTATGAGCAAACCTTTATGGATCACATAGGAGCCTTATTGGTGTTTTTTGCTGTCATTTCTCCATTTAATGACTTTTTCTTTCTAAATTCTTTTTCTCAGATTCTGCCTGCTCTCTGCGTGCTGATCCACCACACTGATGTCAGTGTGAGTACACAGAATTTGAGTAGCCTGTGGTGCCTTGGCCCTATGCTGTATTCTCAGACAAAAATCCCTGCTGAATCCTCCCTCTCTAATGAAGTTTGAGCAGAAACCAAAATGTATTTATTACAATCTGTTGGTGTTTTTCTGCCTCCAGATCTTGGTAGACACAGTGTGGGCTCTGTCCTACCTGACAGACGCTGGGAATGAGCAGATCCAAATGGTCATTGACTCTGGCATCGTCCCTCACCTGGTCCCTCTGCTCAGTCACCAGGAGGTCAAAGTTCAGGTACGTAGAGGAGGAGGATGCTCTTTAGCTTTAATTAAATAAATCTTATCTGTGAATTTTTTTAAAGGATGAATTCAGTTATTTTACACATTCTCTATCAGATTTTGTTGCCTGAGGAATTCTTAACATAGTCATTACAGAAGAATCAACCAGCAACATTTAGTGATTATGATTCATAAAATAAATCAAAACCACCCATGTACTAACAGTGCCATCATTGCCACCATATTGTGCCATGTTGTGTCACAACATGGGATATCTTAACAGATTACAAACAATACTGCGGAAGCTTTTAAAATCTGCTCAACAAAAGTTTGATATGTTTTTGTTTCATTTTTTTTCCTCCCTCTGATTTGACGTCTTCTACCTCTAAACTTGTCAAGTAAAACTTGTCTTCTCAGTTTTGGCTACAATAAGCATATTTAAATATTGAGAAAGCAGTTCTCTATAAATAAAAACGTGTTCTCAAAACAATTTCACACTTCCTGTCCACACCCAGACTGCAGCCCTGAGGGCTGTTGGGAACATAGTGACTGGCACAGATGAACAGACCCAGGTGGTACTCAACTGCGACGCCCTCAGCCACTTCCCTGCCCTCCTCACTCACCCGAAGGAGAAAATCAACAAGGTAATACATTTCCAATCCTCTTCCTCCTCCACACACACACTATATTATCTCAAATTGCTACATCAGTTGTCTGGAGGTGATGAAATCAGAGACTTGGTGCCTGTTCGAATGCTGTGTGAGATGTGGTAGACGGGAGAGATAGCTAATAGCAGGACTACACGACATGGAGAATCATGAGGATGATGACGACGAAGAGGACCTCGACGGCTGGCTAGTTTTAGTTAGTGAGACAGATTGGGGGTTGGGGGGGAGGGTACTAGTCTGTGTGCGTGTGATTGAACATGTGATACCATGGGCTGGTGGCCAAAGGGTGCTGAGACCATGTGTCCCTGCTGATATCGGAGTGCATCTGAGCCGGTCACATATAAAACGAGGCCCCCTTTGTGACCAGGACGATGATTAGAGCCTCAAAGTTGCCCACGCCCCACCCACAGCACCCTGTCTCGACCAGAGGTCAAACTCTCTGAGTGGACCGCTGGACTCTGATCCAGTTTAGACACGAACTTTAGACACATTTTTGATGAATGCTTAAAGCCTTCATTAGGAGGAATGGCAAGTCGTATCTTTCTAATAATGTGATTTTTTTCTGATGGGTTCTTTCACGCTGGTGAAGGGTGTGATCTTTAAAATCACCTAGGTTCTTTGGTTAGAATAGAGTAAATAAAACCTGTATACACGTAAACCTATGTTTTGACAAATCAGCAAAAACTACCCATCTTGGTAGACAAATGTCAAATGTGTTTTCCTTCCTGCAGGAGGCAGTGTGGTTCTTATCCAACATCACAGCAGGCAACCAACAGCAGGTGCAGGCAGTCATTGACGCCAAACTAGTCCCCATGATCATTCATCTGCTTGACAAGGTTTGTATCTGTTCCCTTTTTATGCACTTTGTCAAGTGCAAATAGGTCATATATGATTCTCTATAGAGCAAAGTAAAATTTGCATTGTTTACTTTGAATGCATATATTTTTAGGGTGACTTTGGCACTCAGAAGGAAGCTGCCTGGGCCATCAGCAACCTGACAATAAGTGGGAGGAAAGATCAGGTTAGAACTTTTGTCTGTTTGTTTTTTTGTTTTTAAACAGTTGTTCAACCTGAACTCACTAAACTACTCTGCCTTTTTTAAAAAAAATAAAGCCTGTGTTGGGCTCTAGTGGACAATAAACAACATTTTGCAATTATCATATTTATCAGTGACTAAAATCCCTGAATGCATCTGATGAAGTAAAATCAACAAATCTGTTACTTGAATGAATATTCCTTCTTTCTCTAACAAGTGGGATTGCTGATACACTGTACACAATTGTCTCTCTGCTGGTAACAGGTGGCACATCTCATTGAGAAGCAGGTGATCCCTCCATTCTGCAACCTGCTGATTGTGAAGGATGCACAAGTTGTGCAGGTCGTCCTCGATGGCCTCAGCAATATCCTCAAGATGGCCGATGATGAGGCTGAAACTATTGCTAACCTCATTGAAGAATGTGGAGGTGCGGTCTTGACTTGTACCATGAAGGGTTTTTTTGTTTTGGTTTGGTTTGGTTTTTCCCCTCATTAAAATCGTGTTGATCTTTACATGTTGGTCTTTTTGTCCCACAGGTTTGGAAAAGGTGGAGCAACTGCAGAATCATGAAAATGAAGATATCTACAAATTGGCTTATGAAATTATTGATCAATTCTTCTCATCTGATGATGTAAGTTTTGTGTTTGTGTACTTGTATACACAAACACATTACGTCTCAGTTCAAATTTTGATTCAGTTATGTATTTAGTTTTAAAAGCAAAATAACTGTCATGTAGTGCTATTAGCAGCTTATTCCCTTTTTAAAAGTACCGTTTCACTAGAGAAATTGGACAAAATTTGACAGAAGTGTAGAAGATATACAGGAGAGAATATTTTCACCCACTTAATTTAGAAGTCACTCACATTAGCATCTGGAATCTTATTTTTCTTTACACTTAGTCGGCAATTGATGCATTGGACACCAGTGTTGCTCAATCCATTGATTTAATTCTGTGCATTGTTAATCGTGTGTCGTATCATCTGTGTTTCAGATTGATGAAGACACCAGCCTGGTCCCAGAGGCCATCCAGGGCGGAACTTACGGCTTTAACTCAGCCAACGTGCCAGCCGAGGGATTCCAGTTCTAGACGGCATCTGGGGTATTCTGGAGTTTTGTTCACGATGCAGCACTCTGTTCAACATAAAAAAATTAGGAGAGAAAGAGCGAGAGAGAGCGAGAGTGTGAGAAATTTGATCCATTGTGCTTGGCTCGTGGGATCCATGGCTGCATCTTATCTGAAAGAAAAATGTGTGGATTTCATTTGGCATTCCAGGGGAACCAGCCCAAATGAAGTTTGAGATGGCGAGTGGGTGCGAGTGAGAATGAGTGGCTACATGTTGCAAAAAAGCAAAACATCTACATCGAATGCGTTGAGAGACATGCCGACATAACTTCTGTGTTATTGGAGCTGTCGTCTTCGGAAAACTACTTCAAATGACAACAAAAAAAACTCGATGTCTGCCCGGGGAGAACCAAGGACATCCAAAAATAAGAAATCAAGAGATCTTGAAATATTACAATACAACAAAATGCAGAAATGAATATAACTATAATTATGAACTGAGATGAACCACAAACCATCACAATTCTGCGGTCCTCCGACTAGAGAGGGCGCCACCCTCAATGTGCCCCTCCCCCAATCGGCCACGCTATCAGACATGTGTGTGAATGGACCCATTGTGTATGAATGTCTGGACTCAGTGCTGAGGAGCCAGGTTCATCTCCTCCGACAAGACGCCCCGATGGGGCACCATCCTCTCCCCCTGGTGGGCGGGGCCAGGAGTCCGGCTGCGCGTGTCGCATGTGCGAGAGAATGGACGGATGAGTTGTGTGTGCTTGGCTGCGTGCGTGACTGGGAGTATGCAAGGCTGGGTGAGAACGCATGCAGAGATGGGGAAAAAGATACAAATACAACATCTGAAGAGAAACAAAATTAAGAAACGCAACAAATGAGGCTATCAAAGGTTTCAGGAAAGAATTTCTGCCTTTGAAAGGAGGCTGATCCTCTAAATCCCTAAAAGGAAGAACTTTGGATATGAAAAAAAAATCATCGTCATCACAAGGATTATTATTTTTTTTTTATTTTATTTTATTTTTTTTGAGTTATTAAGTTAGTATTAATTGACACTGGACAATGCTAGTGGCAGGTGTGGAGCAGCAGTGCATTGTATTAAGATGCATTTGGTGGCTTTTGGGCTTTTCTTTTTGCCTCCAGTGTGTTACTTTTTATGATCATTTTTATTTTCAGCTTTTAGTTTCATTGCTTCTGTAAAGGTGATTGACAACGATCGTATTCCACCCTCGCACCAGATCCCTAACCTTACACACCAGACATAGGCTTGATGCTGTGAAATCTGACACCATAACTATAATCAACCAAAATGACCTGTTCCCCTTGTGACACTTCATTATTTGTCCTTCAGTTTTACAGCAAAATCACTGCTTTGCAGTATTGTTGCCATAGCTTTGACTTATCACCAAGGGAGAAGAGAACAATGGCCATTTCACGTAGGATTGTGAAACATAACCTTTGCATGTACTAAACTATAGCACAGTTATTTTTAGGGTATTTTAGTTTCCTTAGGCTGTGAATACAGTGTAATTTTCATTTTAAGTAAAAACTGTGCTTAAATGTTACATGTTTCCCCTTCCCTTACCCCTCACTAGTGTCCAATTTGCTAAATAATCTGTATGGTTTTGCACATGTACTGCAAAGTGAGGCCTGAAGTCTTTCTGAAGGTGTGTTGGTCAGTTTCATAGGTTTTGACCTGCCAACAACTTCTACAATATGCATCACTCAACCACAATCTTTGTTGTATTTCTAGAGTAATCCAATGATGCTTTTTAGTGATACTTGAGAAAATAATGACTTTATTTCAGGAGCAGCAGTAATGAATCTGCTAATGTATCTCAGATAGACTAAGAGGGGAATAAACCTCCAGTTTCTCAAGGTCAAGGAGGATTTGGGGAGTTGTCCTAAGTGGGTTCTCCTGAATAATAAATAAACCCATGAACAAGTTTGCTGTACCTTTAGTACCTTGCAGTCCTTAGCCCCATACTCCTTTTTCCTCTTATACCAGCTAGGTGTACAAGCTTACCCCTTTTCCATTTTTTTTTTTTTTTTTTTTGTGTTAACTTCGAACACTGTAGTAAATGAATACACATTGTGCTCATAAACCTTCTGTTGAATATAGGGGTATTTTTTGCAGCATTCCTTGTTAGCAAACATGTGGTTTCAAATCTAAAATTATTCAATGGAAGAAGAAGAAGATGGTTTGCCCAAAAAAAAAAAAAAAAAATAAAAAATAAAAAATAAATCTTTTGGGGAGATAGGCTACGGGATAGGTTGTCTTCGAGAAAATAAATAGTGAAACCCAAATCGAGAGACTGCGTGTGTGTGTGGTCTGTTGTGATGAAGTGGTGTGATTAATACTTTGGCGTTTATTTGCCTGTTTTCCACTTAAAAAAAAAACAACACAAAAACACGTGATACAGCTAAATACCTTTGTTTGTTTGTTTGTTTGTTTGTTTGTTTGTTTCTCCTAACGTTTGCACATGTGTTCAAATCGATAAAAAGCGGAACCTGATTGGACGGGGAGACCGTTTACACGCATGCGTACTGCGGGAAGCGAGACGACGATGCGTTCGCTACCAGCTGTCGAAAGTGTTCACGGAGGGAGGGAGGGCGTTATACTGAAGAACTATATACGAGCGTAGCTTATTTATCTCGGAAATAACAGTCGATTTATTGAAACAGTCGATGCCCCGAAAACATCAGCGCTCGTAAAACGTTTTGACATTTTTTATTTTGTGTGTGTGTTTTCGTACACGAGCTTTTTGAACGTCGCTCCAAAAAAGTTTCGAGTTATGTCGCTGCTGCCTTACGGAGTAGGAATTTACAGAGAGCGAGCGAAGGCAACACGGCAAGGAACAGGAAATGAGAGCTCTGTTTTGGAGAGACGCTTTGCTCCGAGCAGACGGTGAGTTTATTAAAAGATCTCTCGCTTAAAACATCTTTATTTTTAATGTCTGTGGTTTTGTCACCGAGACCGAAAGGGTAATAGATAATAGAAACGGCAGACGGGCTGTCGAGGAAGTATCCGCTCCATCTGTGATGTAGTTAACCTGACGAACCGAGTGTCTGGGAGTGTCGAGTTGGTCAAAGATAAAAAATAAGAATAAGAAAATCCTTTGATTCACGTTTTCTCGTCGAAGTGCTGCCGTTGCGGGGAGAAACCAAACAACCGCGTTGCACGATCCCACAAAAACGGGAACATATTCCCTTGAAAACGTTTTTGTTTTTTTAACGGTGCCGTTAACTTTGATTTTCTTTATTAACAGAAATCCCCATAAGACGTTACGGGGAGTAAAACCGACTCTTGACAATTAGGTTACCCGCAAACTAAACCTTGTGTCGAAATGCCTCCACAAAAACGCAGTGAAGGGAGGGGGGGCGGTCAGCGTTAAATGCACCCATTGAATACGCGGATATGGCTAAAAACTCTTTGGAAACTAACTTAATGGGCGATAACGATCGGGCCGCAGCGGGACACCTGTTACCTGTTCGCTCCTCGGCGCCAGCTCGGCTGTAGTTTGACTCCGTAAACGCGTGAGGTTTCGCGCATGGTTGCACCGCCGGACGAGCCCGTCCCCGACAACAGAGTGTGTGTCTGTGGGTGTTTTCGGGGCCCGGTCGGTCGGGATCTGGCACAAGGCCTCCCATTGTCACTGCGGTGCTGGCTGTAACCAGAGAACACACACACACACCACAACAGAACCGATCCCGTAATAGGAGCCGAGACAGGTTGTTTTTTTTTTTTTTTGGCTTTTAGGGGTTTTTTGTTTTGTTAAGTAAGGGAACTGCTCTTTCACTGGTTAGACTTATTTTAATGAGGAAATCCCTACTAGTTAAAGCTCCTGCTTTTTTTTTTTTTTTAATAGGGAATCACTCATTGTACACTCTGTGGCCACTTTATTAGACGCACCTGCAACATCTAAAACGATCCAATACAGTCCGTCATAAAGTTTACTTTTACTAATGTTCCTTTTTGTTGTTGTTGCTGCTGTTTTTAGACACTGTAATAGAAGTGTTAATTAAATAATTGTTTTAGCCCTGAGGTCCTTGTTAGTGGTGGTGGTCTACTGGACTGTGTTATAATCAGAGGGGTCGCTAATATTCTATCCAACGCATGTATGTGAGTTCAGAGGACAGAAAATAAAATAGAAACAACTCTCAATATGATGTCCAGTAGAACGCCACCTTTAACTGTAACCTCATTAATAAACATATAATTAAAGTTACTCATTTGACGGCATGAACAAAAACTTAACATCATAAACTTTGTAAAGGTTCAACTCATAGCAGAGCTGTTTTATATATAGATATATAGATCTATGGGTCTATATATCTAAGATATAGATATAAAAATATATACCACAATTATTTCCTGTTCCGAATGTGGGACAGTCACTAGTCTAATTGGGAATTTACTAATGTTTGTTTTTATATTTCTTTAAATTGAATAAGATTATTAACAATGAACAATGTTTGATTTTGAATAACACAAAATGGCATCCCTGTTAAACAGGTGAACACAGTAATGTGACTCCTGAGTGTATAACAGTTGTGCACTTACCAGTCACAGCCTGGGGGACTCTATTTGGTAATGAATATTGGTTTTATAGTCATGAAAATACCACACCCAGGTGTAGTGGACACTCCCCCTTTTTTAAACACAGTAGGGCTATTGTTTAAGATTATTTTCATTATCGATTAATCTGCTCAAAATTAGTTGTTTTGCCTCCAGAATCTCAGAAATCAGTCAAAATGCCTATTTTTCCTTTCTTTAAATGTATTGTTTTATCTGACAGCCAGTCCAAATCCTAAAGATTGTCGATCATATATGATGAAAAGAAAGCATCATATTACACATGAGAGGCTGGAACCTTCAAGTGTTGCCTAGAAAATTAAAGAATTAAAAAACAATTAATTGATAATCGAAATAGTTGATCAATTTTCTGTTTATTTACTCTTTAAACATAATCACATAATCTCTAGGCTATATTCACTGTACAGTTGTAGCAAGTTAACATGTTTTGCTGGACAGGTGCAACACATAGCTTTTCACCCATCCTGCTGTCCTGCCAGATCTTCTTCTCCCTAAACCCCCAGTCCTGAGTCCGGCCCCTAGTCTCCACCATGGACAACCTAGAGGAGGACCTGACGTGCTCTGTGTGCTACTCTCTGTTCTCGGACCCACGGGTACTGCCATGCTCACACACCTTCTGTAAGACCTGTCTGGACAACTTGCTCCAGGTCTCTACCAACTATTCCATTTGGCGTCCGCTCCGCCTGCCGCTAAAATGCCCCAACTGTCGCAGTGTGATGGAGCTGCCACCAGCAGGCATAGAGGCTCTGCCCACCAACGTATCTCTGCGGGCCATCATTGAGAAAGTAGGAGAGAATCACTTGTGCTCAGCTGAAACATTTACCCTCTGACTACCTTGTCAGTCTGAGATCCTCTTTTTGGCTGTTGCTTTGCTGCAACAGCTTGTGCTCACGTGTCTTGTATGTCTGTTCACTCATTTGCCGTCTCAGTACCAGAGGGACAACGAACCACGACCCCCTTCCTGTCTGGAGCACAGCAGGCAGCCCCTGAACATGTACTGCATCCAGGATCGGCAGCTGATCTGTGGGCTGTGTCTGACCGTCGGGCAGCACCAGGGCCATCCCATAGACGACCTGCAGGCAGCTTTCGTCAGAGAAAAACAGACGCCGTCGCTGCTGCTGGCCAGACTCTCGGAGCAGAGATGGGCACAGGTGGGGAGTCCTCTCAATACGGCCAGTATCTGAATTATGGAAAAATTCATGTGGAAACATAGTCTGAAAACCTGTATGAAGTGTTATTTTGTTTGACATTGGAATTGGTATATGTAAATTATATATCTCTTTAACCATTTATATTATAAATAAAAGCTTGTTCTAAAAATAAATAAAATAAGTTCTAGTTATGCTGACTGCCCCCCCCCTCCCTGTTAGGCATGTGAGCTGGAGGAGCAGCTGGAGCAGGAGAAGGCCCGCTGTGAGGGTCTGTTGAGGCAGGACCGGCAGGAAGTCAATCAGTTTTTTCAGACGCTGGAGGTGGTGCTTGCCAAGAAAAAACAAGTGTACCTGGAGGCCCTAGATAAAGCTGGTGCCGAGGTGTCCCGGGCCTACGACCCACTCATCCACAAAGTGAAGGAGCTACAGGTGTGTTTCAGGGCTGAATTTCATCAACTCATAGCACATGAAGTGAATGCTTCCCCTCCTGGGAGAGCATAAATTGGATGCCTTGGCATGAACAGGTCATCAAAGGAAATGACGCATTTTGGGAAAACTCTAGCAGCTCTCAGGCGTTGAACTCCAAATGATGGCGATGCTCCACTGCCATGAGACCTATATTCATTGTGTAGCAGGAATTAAAGGAGTCAAGACTCAAGACAAGTGTCAAAATTTAACCAAATTTATAGAAGAGTAGCAGACAAGTGTGTTTGCCTCGGTAGCAGTGCAGCACTACATGACTCAGTTTGCTTCTTTGGGGTTAGAATACTGTGTAACTACATTTTAGAGCTCATTGATGGAACTTTGGCCCACATCAGCTGTTCATCTATTTTTGGTTCTCAGGCACCTCTAAATACTAAAGTACATTTAATATTGTGGTTTGTAGCTTTGCTGCTAATAATTATTTTTATTATTGATTACTTGGTCTATAAATTATAGGAAAATATTGCTTGTTTTGTCTGAAAACAGCCCAAATCCCCAAAATATTCAATTTAAAACAGAAAAACTTCACACTGAGATGCGAGTACGAACAAATTTTTCATTATCTTTGTTTATTCACATAAATATTTAAATGATTGTGAGATGGATTAATTTTCCAATTGATTATGATCAACTAACAGTTTCAGCACCACTGGTCTACCATGGCACTGATAACATTCATGTTTCCTCCAGGAAGAACAGCTGGACCTGGTGTCGCTTGGTTCATCAGTAGAGGAAGAGGAATCGCCGCTGGCCTTCCTGGAGAAGGTGCATTTGTTTAGAGAGAGGGTGGAGGAGTTTATTAAAACCCCTCTTCCCTCTGTGGTAAACCTCTCCGTCAACCCACGGGCAGCAGAGTACCTTCAGCGGCGCTGGCCCACTGTGACCATCGGGAGCCTGGAGGAAGCACCTGTTCCTAAGGTGAGCTGCTGCACCAGATGTGGTGGTGCGGAGGCCGAGGCCGATGTTGGAAGAGATCGGCCCGAAAACTTGGTGCAGGACCTGTTGTGCAAGCTGCAGCCTACTTCCTCTGCAGCACTGCTGAGGGGGCTGCTACTGCTACTGCTGCTGCTGGCAGTGCTATGGGCGAACCCGGTCAGAGGGGTGTCACTCAGCTTCTCTCTGCTGGCTCGGTTCGGTCAGGTTGTCCACGGCCTGAGCATTGAACTCATCGCATCTGTCTGGGACACGGCAGGCTCGACATACACAGCGATGGAGGCAGCTGCAGAGAGATGGAGCACAGAGCTCTCCTCAGTCGGGGGCGAAGCCTTCCAGCAGCTGGCCGACTTATTTAAAACTCTGACATCTCATTGAAAGAGACCAAACTGAAACCCTAAACCCTCAACTTTTAGTTAGAAGCTGAGAAAATCTCACTTCCCCATTCCCTTAGTAAGTTAAATAAAAAAATCCCCCTAAAATATTTAAACAGCTGCTACTTATTTTCATTTTAATGTTTGACAGCAAAAACAAATTTAACAACCTAAAACAACGGATGTCTGATGTTGCTGTGAGGTTCACAATGAGACGTCAAGGGTTTCCTTTTTAGATGTAGACCAGCACTGAACCTTATGTGGTGACAGTAGAGTAAATGGACCAAATTACATTGCAGGCCTGTTTCCTTTCATTTCAATTAATTAATTCTTCTCAGCATCTGTAGAGTAACCCTTGAAATTCAGGCACCAAGTAAAGAAATAACTTGATAATGTTATTGCATATGTTAACCTGAATATGACTTTCTTATTTCCACGTTTAAGAGAGCTGCACAGAAAATTTAAAAAGTTAAAAAAAAAAAAATTATTTGAAAAATGTAGACACACTTGATATAACAGTCTTTTTCACTTAGTGGATTGTGTTATTGTCAAGTGTTATGTTCCTCTTTGGGTGTATTATTCTAGATGATCGTCATGCTGCCTAATGACTAAGCATCGATCATTCCCAACAAGAATCAAATTATACCTTGAAGATTAAGGTTGGCAAAGAGTGGAAGGGTACTCAGGATAAAGCCTTAAATATTACATTTGTGCCTAGAGACTCTTCAATCACCTTTCCCATCAGGCAGTGGAGCACTTCAGTAGCTTTCCCACTGTGTCCGAGGCATCAAGAACAGTGCGGCTAACTGTACGTCTCCTTACACAAGACCTATGTAGCCTGCTCAGTGAAGACAGACACACGGTGGATCAGTGTTGCTCTGAGTGGCTCACTGACTGTACCTTTTACCACAATGCTCTCACCTTGTCCACACTAAATAGCTATATTATAGTGGACTGGTAAGAAGTCCAATTACTTTTGTTTTTTTTTTAATATAGCCTTTGGAAAAGCTTTACATGCATTGTTCTGCATCTCACAAATGTCATCTCTTCTTGCTCAAGCAGACTTCAGCAGGATAGATCCAATTTCTAGTGTTGTTACCCAGAACTGATGAAGTGATTGTAGTTTTTATAAACTCTGAACTCTTGTATTTTTTAAAAGTTATTAAATTTCTTTCCGATGTTTTAAGTGTTTGCAGTATGTCTCAATGTAGCGCTGTGACCTCAATCAAGTGCTGCTTGCTACAGTTCTTTGTAAATATATGGTGTCCAAGCCAACACATGCCAGTGTGCTATCAGTATAAAAATTTATTTTAATATCTGCTCTAAGTTTACCATTTTTGCTTCCTCTCCAATTTGTTTAAAATCCCTTTTGGCTTAAGTAATATAGGAATCTATAGTCTGCCAAATTTAAAAAAAAGATGATTTTTTTTTTTTTTTTAAATAAATGATCCACAAAATTTTAACAAGTTAAATATCTTTTGGGTCTTTAGAGGGTCCAATACAAATAGGATTGAAATTTCTGAGAAAGTGCCTAGACCTTTAAATAGACCAATATGTGTGATGTTTGGATGTTCATATACATAAAACTTTACCAGAAAACATTTATTGGGTCAAATAGGAATAGCAGCATTTCATTGTAAAGGACAGGAGTAAAAAGGTAAAAAATATTTACATGAGCTGAAAATGAAAGAAGAAAAATATAGGTTCTTGAAGATTAAGCAGTGACAGCATCGTGCTCTTTAAACACAATGGTTTTGGGGTTGATTCCCACACTCTTGGTGGTGTTGTGAGTTTTGTAGATGCCGATGAGCCGATCAGCGATCTCAAACATGTTGTTCCTCAGAGAGATGATGATGAACTGAGCGTTCTTTGTTTGCTCCTGCATAGAGATGAAGGAAAAGACAAAAATTACTAATTTGAGATACTGTAAATTGAGATTTTTGTCTCAACTGAGCATCATTTTGTGGATACCTTCTGCAGAGGTGCTGTCAAATTGTGACCTTAATGAAGTGAAAGCTTAGAAAACAATGGGTTGAGAGGCGGCCAGTATTTAAAGGCTTAATGTTTTTTTTGTTTTTTCCCTTTTTGGAGGGGGGGGGGTAAATCCAGCTCCCAAAAATAAGCAATTTCTCTGAATTCCTCCGTAATTCAGTTTTACACAACACAAACACAGGCCTCTAATTTGTCAACAATTACAACACTGGCCTCTAATTTGTCAACGATTACAACACTGATTAGCTCCACAGCTTCTAAAATGAACTGGCTAATGTAATTTAGCTGAATCACTGTGTCATCTGCAAACCAAATGATTTAGTGGCTTATACAAAGAAAAAAAAAAAATCAGCCAGATGTTTGAATAAAAGGCTTCATGACGTGCACATTACACCAGCTACTACAAACATACTTTAAACCTAAAAGATCTTGAACCTTTAGACTTTAGCATGCAGCTGGTCTCTTCACATATCACACAGGCCCATACTCACATAAATGTAACAGGCAACAATGGAGACATTCTTGAAATCAAGAGCAGCATCTATCTCGTCCATGAAGTACAGTGGTGTGGGTTTATAGTGGTGCAGAGCGAACACCAGTGCCAAGGAGCTGAGGGTCTTTTCCCCTCCTGACAGGTTAAAGATCTTTTTCCAGCTCTTCTTCGGAGGGCGAACGCTAGAAAAAGTGAGAAACAGAATCAGTCTTTAATCAAAAGGACAGGATTTATGCCCGGAAAAGAACAAGTCAGCAGAAGTCAATTGACGGTGCCATTGATCTTTGGCTTGTGTATGTTAATTTTTCCTTGTCTGTTACCTGAACATGATGCCCTCAGAGAAGGGGTCTAAACTGTCCACGAGCTCCAGCTCTGCATCACCGCCCAGTGTAAGCATCTGGTAGTTTTCCTTCAGCTTGTTTGTGATCATGTTGAATCCAGTCATGAACTCATTGAGGCGCTGTTTGCGCAGGTCCTCGTAGCCACGCTTGAATTTGTCCCTCTCTGTAGTGATCTCATCCAGCTGAGCCACGCGCTTCAGGTACAGCTCCTCCTGAAAACACAGTGACATATAATGAAATTTGATAAATTCTAGACAGGGTTCTGTGTTTACTTTTTACACCATTCTTCACTTCAGTTTTTAGTTAAGAGCATTAAACTCAAGCAGCTGCTTTCAATCACAACTGGAAATTTGCCTCTTAGTTTTATTTTTGTTGCAAAATAAAGAAATACTTTGTGTAAAATTTCAAAAATTTGCAAACCTCTGCAATGCCATTCCTATTTGTTCATACCTTCTTCTTGTACTCAGTAATGGCCCCAAGGTTGGGCTTCATCTGAGCGCACTGGGTCTCTAACGTGATCATCTTGTTGATTATGATGTTGGGATCAGAGATTTTCTCAAGTTCAGCAGGAGTGAGAACAGGAAGTTCCTCTGCTGGCTTGTCGTCAATGGTATGAAGGGACAACTTACTGGCCTACAGAAGATAAACAAAAACAAATAGTCAAAGACAGAACACTCAAAAATATGATTCATATACCCACACATTTTCTAATTTTCTACATATATCATTGCGAATGGAAATGTGTAACTTAAAATTTAAAAAATTAAATGAAAAGTCAAAAAAAATTTTTAGTCAAACAAAAATATATAACCTAAAATCTTGAACATTTTACCAATAAGGAAAAATATTTTATTCGGAGATAATTAGGTAAAACATGGATGATGCTATCAGGAAAAAGGACAGGACACTCATTAACAACCTATTCAAACAAAGAGATGGATTAGTTAATGTAAAAAAACAAAAACAAAACAAACCAACAACCCTGTGTCAAGTCAAAGCAAATAAGAGCTCCAAAACTAAAATGAGTAGTTAAAACAACATTACTAGTGAACTATTAATTATCTATTACTATTAATTAATTATTAATTATAATTAATTGTTTCGGAAAGTACATGAAGCATGTTTGTTACCCCACTGGACCTCAGATGTCAACAATTAATTTGCTGAGTATCTTGTCATCATTACCAATAGAACCTATGGCAAGAGTTACAAAAATTAACGCGCACACACAAAGACACACACCTCTTTCTGCCAGTGTTTGATCTTGTTGTTGTGTTCGGTGATGGTGGTCTCTATTTGCTCGATCCGGAGCCGGACACTGAGGGACTCCTCCTGCAGTGAGTGCTCCTGCTGCTGCAGGACCTTTATCTCCTTCAACACCCCCTGATACTGCTCCTGCACCTCAGGAAGTGCAGCCTAGAGGACAGGGAGATTTTAGTGTTTATTGAGAAATCCATTTAGCCCAGCTTACTTTTACTTAATTATACAAGGTATGAAGCAGTACACCAACACCTCTGAAACACTTTCATAAAATAAAAATAGTATTTGTGTGGGATATGTGAAATTTATCAGTTTCCTTTGGTTTAAAAATGTAAAAATCATTTTTAAAAAACACCTTTTCAACGGTTATTTGTCTTTGTCATTCCTGTGTAAGACTTGTAATCAGCAACTTTAAGGACCTACACTGCAAGAAGTCAAGGTTTATGAGAAATTGCTATTAAGAATATTTTCTCCAGGCAGGAAGCTAATACTTTTAGATATATTGGTGTAAAATATTTGGGATACATTCTGTGTCAATCTAAAATAAACCAATCAGCCTTCAACATAAAGTGAGTCAAGCATGCCAACCTCAGCCTCCTGGCAGGCCTTCATGATCTCCCCGGCCTCATCTTCGAGTTTTTTCAGTTTTTCTGTGAGGTCAGCCATTGACTTTCCATTTTCCTCAAGCTCAGCCTGCACACGATTCACACTTTCCTCACACTTCTTCAGGTTGCTGCAATGGGGACACAGATAGCAAAAGACAAGGATATTAGCTTTTGTTAGCCTCTGTTAGAGCGACAGCAGTTAGTGTGAGTGTGTGAGATTTAAAGTAAAAAATTCATGCTAAAAGGGTTTTGCAAATACTAGTGCCTTCAATTTTTTTTCTCTGAGTTTGCCATTGACACTAAAATACCACAACTATATGAAAAATGTTGGACCCTCTTTCTTCCTTCCACTGGCCAAAAACAGCCATTATCTGTTAAGGAATGGAGTTGGTAGGGCATTGTTAGACACAGGAGTGAATTGGGCATTGTTAGACACATTTTCAATGCGATAATTCTGTTCCTCATCAACATTAGCTTAATGCACATCCCAAGTGTTCTGATATCTATTTTCTGTCACCTGCAAAGAGTGATTTTACGTAGCTCATAAAAAAAACTTGTTAGACAAAGCTAAAAGAAATTGTTGCTGCTGCACCGAGACCCTCAATTACACTTGTTTGACATAACTGTTTAGTCATCAATAAACACAAAAATACATCAGTGATAACACTTCTGTGATGATTTCACTATACACACAGTTTGCTGCAAGTCCAATGGTACTGACTGAAACTCCACAAAAAGGACTGAACAGCCTCCTGCAGCACAGCCACTGACATAACAGTCACACTTTTAGTTTATAAGTGTATCATAAGTTTAATATCTCTCAACATACCGCAAAAACATAAAAACCCCAACCACTCAAACAAAAAACAGCAGGCGAGAAAAACTGCATCTCTTTCAGAGATGGAATCTGTAACAGTCAACTGTAACTGTTAGGTTAATCTGTTTAAGTAATAGTTTCCTGGCTTTCAGACATGCTTCTCTGTTACGGGAAAGCTCCACGTCGACCATATTCAAATAAGACAGGACAGTTTTGGATAGAGCTGCATTGTTTTAACTAGAATTACTGCCTCATGGTTGTATGACTCCATCAACCAGTCAAGTTACAGTTTACATCCATGTTTCTCCAGACTCGTATAATATATGTGAGGACTGTAATCAAATTTAATAAGAGGCATTAAGTGCATTTTGTCACAATTAACAAATGAATTCTTGAGTCATGGCCAAAAAGGTGTTTTGTGAGGTCATAGTGACCTTGACCTTTGACCAAATTTTAATCATTTCATCCTTGAGTTCAAGTAAACGTCTTTGCCAAACTTTAAGAAATTCTCTCGAGGTGTTCTGGGGATATCATGTTCACAAGAATTGAGATTTACAGACAGATTGACAGATGACCCGAAAACACAATACCTCTGGCCAGGGCTGTCACTGGCACAGAGGCTTAGAAAGAAAGAGTGGTAGAAGGGCTTTCATACAGGCTGCCTCAGTGTTTCAGTTCATGAGCTCCACTATGTTCCTAATCGACTGGACTGCTCGACAAGCAAACAAACCACGTCACCCGCAGCCACCAGTGTTGTGTTGATACAGCAGACTTCCAGCCTGTCCTGCCCACACGCTCAATCTTAATGTTCCTCTCTACAGATACCAATGACTAGATGCTTATTTTAGTTGCAGCTGCCACAACATCAATTAACTCATAGAAACCAATGACAACAATAGGAAGAAGAGAGTTAAGTAATGTTCCTCTAGCCTAATGTAACTCATATGTGATGTACATATTGTACATTTGTCAATCAGGCACAGAACTGATTCAAATGTTTATATCCCACAGTATTAAAAATTTCAAAAGAATTACTTTCTTGTTGAATGTGACAAGCCTATTTTCACTGGATCCAAAACCCTGGTAAGATGCCTCTGCCCCAATGACAGACAGGAGCGATGCTTTGCAACTATAAGGCTGCATGGACAATCTGGGATACTGTGCCTGTGCCTCAGTGACACATCACTGGGGGACTTAGTGCCAAGTATGGATCATTACTACTAAAATTTAAAGTCTGGAGAGAAAGATTAACACAGTTCAGTTTTCCCCTTCTGAAAAATCCAGTTAACTTTTTTTTTTAAATAATGTTATGACTTTAGGACGGTTTCACACTAAGATTCATATACATTTAACCTAGAAATTACCAACAACTGCTATTAAATTTAATTATGTTGTTCAATATTTCTGACTTTATGATAAATTTCATCAATGGAGTTTAAACGTTTAACAAAGTGTGAGCAATGTAAACTAATGTGATCACTGAGCTAGAATGTGCATTATTTCCTCACCGGCCAGCTGTCTTTATGGCTACTTGGGCCTTGGTTATGGTAGAGGAGCAGTCATCTAGCTCCTTGTTGACCTTGTCAAGCTTGTCCTGTTGTGCTTTTAGCTTGTGGCTATTGATGTCTACAATCAGGTTATGGAGCCTTTTTACCTCACTTTCCACCTTCCCAGCTTTACTGGAAGCTGCTTCATAGTCTGAGAGTGAGAGTGTGAATGAAGGGACAGAACAGGGAGAAAAGGATTAATCTAAACAGTCATGTAAACATTCAGACTCATTCAGACATAAAACAAGAAATGAATCATTCAATGTGAAAATTTTTGACACAATTCTGTAATGCCAACTGTAATTTTTCCCCCCACAAATTCCAATTCATTTTATAATGATTTAACTATTAACAATATTGCTCGATCCACTTGACAGGAGGATCTTACCTTTCTTGAAGGCCTCAAGGCTCTTCTCCATCTGCTTCTGTTTGGCCTTGTCTGGGGCAGCTGCCAGCACGTTAGCTTCCAGTTCCTTGATCTGAAGTTTTAAATGAGCCTCTTGGTCAGCTAGACACTGAAAGAAGAAAAAAAAAAAGAGAAAAACTCAGTCACCCAGGGGTAGAGAGAGAAAACACTTTCACATGTTTAATACATGTTTTACATTTTGGCTATGCTTATTATTTAGATCACCAATCTGCCTGAATATGAATGAGTGAGACTGAAAAACAGTAAATGAAAAGGAAGAAGTGTATTTGATGTACAGTCATGCTGTTGGCATATTTTTCCAGGGTATTCTTCATGTCTCGGAGCTGCGGCTGCAGGCGCTGGACGTTCTCCTCTAGCTGCAGCCTTCTCTCTTGGCAGCCTTGTAGCTTAGACACTTTCTCATTCAGCTTGCTCTCCATACGATCAAGCTGCAGAGAACACATGAAAAACATCATGTTTTTTACACCAATGACCTGATGTGGTTATTATCCGATATCAGAGTGTATATTATTCTGGCATGTCATAATAACTTCTAAGAAACAAGCTCAAAGTAAATTTTCAGTACTCACAGCTTAAAACAGGAATTATTTATGAAACTTACTTGACCCACTTAGAGTTAGTAAAAGGTCTCTTTTGAGGATGAATTACAACAGTTTTATGGTACTATGAATCTAATGATGTCCTTTAGTGAATCCCTACATTTCTGACAGACAGTCTGATAGATACAGTAATTGATGTAGAAAAATAAATTAAATACAGAAAATGGTGTCACCTGTGTGACAAGCTGGCTGCATATAGATATTTCTTAGTATACTCTAAATGAACTATTGAAAATGATACATTTAATCTATTGTCAGTTCTCGTGTAAAGACTGACAGACAGACGACTATTAATCTCCGAATGAATTTACAGTGTTGCATCTATTTATTTGCTGTAAATGTATAAGAACTCCTATTGAATGTGAGCATACCTCGGAAGAAATAAAAATTAGGCATACTTCAGCAATGTCAATCTGTTCTCATCCATCATTTCTCCAAAATATTAAAGGTCATTTATGCTATGTATTTGAATTTTTTTTCATATTATGTTTAATTTTAGGTGAAATAAATCACAGCTCTTCTGTCTGATATGATCAGCATTGTTGTGCCATTAATAGCTTTCAATTAAGGGCAAATTACAAGAACATTTTTTCTGCATTGCAGGGCACAGTTGTGTTAATGTAGCCATTACTGTGGACAAAATAAGTAACGAGATGTTTGAATCTTGTATATTCCTATTTAAAGGTTTGTCGTCATTTAAATTCAAGCACAAAAAATGTTATGAAAATTTTTCCATATCTGGAAAAGGTTGTCATAAGTAGCACCAAATATGAGTCACTTTGAACGTGGGGAAAGTTGGGACCAATTTTCTGCTTCAAGACATCTGATTAACACTAGCCCTTATTTGTGTGTTTTGCACTCACCTCCTGCTGGGAGACCTCAGTGCCAATAGAGGAACCCATCCTGCCCTTCAGTACTCTTCCTCCTCCAGTCATGGTTCCTGCAAAGTACACACCAGTCCAGATTTTTTTAAAATAAAAGAAATCATAAAACACATCTGATAAAAACAGAATGTATGTATCATTTTCACTGAGACAGTCCTAAGTATATTGGCTGATGGCTATATGGGAAACAAAATACAAAAACACACATGAGCTGTGTAAAGTTATGACAATAATAGTAGACCACCCACCAGCCATCTCAATAATCTGTCCCTTTAGGGTGACCACTCTCCAGCGCTTGTCTTTCTGGAAGGCCATTCGTGTGGCCTGCTCCATATCCTGGGCCACCAGGGTGTCCCTGAGGGCAAAGTAGAAAGCTGGTCGCACACTTTCATCTTTCACTCGCACCATGTCAAAGAGACGAGGGCTGTCCTCTGGAGTTCGAATGGGAGCCATGTTCTTCTCCCACACCTTCATCTGAAAAAAAGAAGTGAGAACAAAGAGGACGTTACAGAAACCATTGATTTTATCTGAAGGAACCTAAATAACCCTACAAAGAGTAAAAACAATTTCTGTAATTTCTCATTCACTGGAGTAGTAAAGTATAGCATGCATGACATAACAAAAGGCTAAATAAATTCAAGCTTTAAGAGACAAAACCATCAGTTTACACTCTCATGAGTAATTTTCCTTACCTTGTCAAGGCCGATGAAGGTGGCGACTCCAATGTTCTGTTCTTTGAGAAATGTGACACATTTCTGAGCAGTGTCAATGGTGTCCACTACAATGTTGTCCAGAGCACCACAACTAGAGGAAATAGCTACATCATACTTCTCATCTATGGCTCCAAGGTCTCCCTAAAAGCACAAAAATAAATTAATAATACAGTTACTAATAAATTTGTAGAGGTGAAGTTGAATTTAATCTTAGCAGTGATGAGACTTAAGTTGTTGTGTACACCATAGCTAGAAGAACATAAATGAAATCCTTCCTGAGCAACCCTACATATTAACGTATGATTTATTTATTCATTTATCTTACCAATCTTCCAAAGATGCCAGGGATTCTGCCAGTCTTCTTCTGCTGCATAAGGGCATCCAAGACCTTTCCTCGACTGCGGTTAGAGGACAAAGAGCTCTTGGCTTCATCCACCTTCTGCCTCATTTCCCTCACCACTTCTCTAGTCTCATTATCCATCTTCATCAGCTGCTCCAGCTCTCCCTCATCCTGCAGAGAGGAAGGTGGGAGCAATTCACTGAAAAGGTCAGAAAAATTACACCACCCGCTGGGCAGATATACTGAACAGATGTAGTGAGTACAGAGGTGTGTGTACTGGTTTCAAGGCAAATTATTAAGTTTTAAAGACAAGAAATGTCTCTCAAATGCTGCACCAACTAAATTCCATCTAAACAGCAATGCTGATGTTTGGTCTTGCCTTCTTGAGCTCCTGTTCTTTCTGTGGTATTTTGACTTCCAAATCTTTGATGGCAGTGCGGCGCTCTCTCAGCGTGTCCGAGGTTGTCTGAAGGGTTTGCTTGGCCGTGTTGAGCTGCGTCAAAGCTGTGTTGTGGCGGCTAAGGTAGATGTCAAGCTCTGACTGAGCCAAGTCCATACGAGAACGAGTCTCATTTACAGCCTTACTGAGCTCCATCAGCTCTTTCTCTTTGGTCTGTGGAATATAAGAAGAGAGGTATGGTTCTAAAATAAAGATGACATTTTGTGGAAACAAAATTAAACAAAACATGCAACAAACTGACACCAAGAAGCACAAACACACACACACACACACACACACACACACCTCTTTGTCCTGTTGCAAGCCACTGGTCTCTTCCTTCAGACTCTCCATCACCTCCTTTAGTTTTTCCTCTTCTTTCACCTTCTGCCTCTCCAGCTCTTCCTTGCGTGCTGTTGCCTCAGAGATGGCCTTTTCACTGCTGGCTGGTACACTCTGCACTTCCTCCAGCTTAAAGATGAGCCAGACAGAAGAACGTACAAAAAGAGATTAGATATGTGCAACTGGATTCTAAGCAAAGGTGGTTAAACCTGTCCAGGTTCAAAGTGAGGACACAATTCATTAATAAATACTCCTACCAACCACAGACCAATAGTATTTTACCTCTTAAATTAGATAATGAGATAAAAGAGATCAGTAAAGACTTTTGCAGACCAGAGGTGTAAAGTAAGTGGACTGAAAAACCTTTTTTGCCAGTGCCAGTTACAAGCAACTGTGCTCCACATTCAGAAGCAGGCCAAAACACAGAACTGTAATCAACTATAAACACACATTTAGGACTGAGCAAGCCCTGGTTAAGACTGGCACCACAGTCTGCCGCTTTGCAGGGCTGAAACAAGGAGTGGAGGCAAGGAGTGGTGTGTGTGTATGCGTGTATAGTCTATATTTTGTAGGGTTAACTGCGGGTGAAATGTGAATGTTGCTGTTGGGAGTGTTACACAAGCCAGGCCATAGTTGACTACAACACAGTAGAACACTGCTCCCCAGAGGTCTGCCTGCCCTTGCCCAGCTCCCCCTCTGACCAAGATGCTTCCAGAGCACAACCATTGTAGGTGGAGCAGATGGGGTGTCAGAGTAGAGAAGGAGGTGAGAAGATAAACCTAAAGTTATGTGGAAACTCTGGCTTTTTGTGTGAAAACCCTTTTCAATAAGTGCCCAAGGTAGAGAAACATTAGTCTAAGAGAAAGGAACGTGATTAATAGTGAATCAGAGCACAAACTAACAATCAGCTTGTGCGTTACTTCACAGCCCCCTAGTGGCTAGTTTAGGGCAGATAGGCCTTCCTGCCATGAAATTTGATTTGCAGTTTTATACAGGTTTTTATTTTTTCTCTGGATAATGTCAATTAAGTTAGAGGAAATACAGGGATTTCTCTTTGCTCAAGGTAGGAAAAATCCAAACCAAATCAACAAAGCGAAAAAACTAAACAGGGCCTTCAGACTTCTACAAAGGACAAAGCATGATTCTTCAATCAAACTCGGCATTGTGTCCTTCATCTCAGTAGCCATATACAAATTTTTTGTATGAAAGCCAATTACCCTGAATTAGTCTTCCTTTGTTATATATTTAGCTACCATGCAGGAAGATGTCAGTTACATTTCTTCGGAAACAAAAGCTCTACCAGAGGCCAGGCCTTTTGATTAAAACACTGTATACCTTTAACATTTTTAAACACAAATTTATCATGTATGTCTTTAAAACTTAAAGACCAAAAGGACAAAATCAAACAAAATCCCATACATCCAGGCCAGGAACATTGTTAATTTCTATATCACTAAGAAACTGACTGTAGAATACATCATTATTATGGAAAATAAAACCTATAATACTGACCGTAGAGGTGGACAACATAAAATCAGGAACAACCAAACAAAAAAGCACCCCACATAACCACTACACTGTTGGGTTTACAACTGTAAAACTGAATTTGTGAATTGGTGATGATGGGGGATGGGGGAAGGCACCCTAAACTTAGAAGTGACTCTAGTAAATTTGATTGCAAAAGAAATAAGGCACAGATACAAGTTAAATGTGGTTGTTGTCATTTATCACTATGCAGGTTTCTGTGAAGCCTTGACCAATGTCTTTTACTCCAGGCCTCAAAACAACAGCCCTTGTGTTTCCTATAAGCAACGGAAATTATACTATTAGTGCCCATGTTTCTTTCTTCGACACAAGACAAAATTAACACAGTAACATTCGAGTGTCATACAACTGGTTCTAGCTTGTCTTGACATACTGCAACCTTATCTTTGTTAATGGATATGTATTGTAAATCACCTAACAAATGAATACTCTGAAAACTGTGAGAATGCCCACTTTGATTCTGTCAAAGTGACATAATATAACAACATTTAACCAAAAAACAAACAAACAAACAAAAAAAACAACCCAACAACAGAGTAGCAGTCATTAATGCCAGGTTAAATTAAATTGCTGAACTGTGGCTAATAGTGGACCACAATTTAAAAGGCCAACACACCTTTTCTTTGTCCTTTTCCAGCTGCTTGTGCAGTTTCTTGTTCTTACTCTTGGAGTGTTTAATCTTCTCACGCACTTCAACGTCCTGCAGGTCCAGCTGGGTGAACTTCTCCTTCTGGGTCTCAATGTACTTGTTGAGCTTATTTTGTTTCCTGGTGAAGGAACAGCAATTTAGCTGAGTACCTTCAAGTCATTCACGGAAAAATCAACTAAAATATCAGATAAAATATGAGAATCTGAAAGCAATATAAAATTAAACTTACATATCAAAGAATAACAGGCTCAGGTTCTATAATACTACACAAGGTCTTCATAATAAAGCTCAGCCAGTTTTTAGTTCTTACACATTTTTCATTTCAAAAATGTCATCACCTTTAAATATAATCTATGATTATCAAAGCCAAAGATTTATGAAATTATGGTGTCTGGAATTACATCAAGTTTACTTTTTTTTTTAATTATAAAATTAGGACACACAAATGGCTACTGTTACATTTATACTTTCCAGTCCCAATCTGGACGTTTGCCTCCAAACAAAAATATTCTGGACAAGAGAGGCACTGACAATAAACACAATTTTATTTTATTTGAGGAAAAGTTAGTAACCTTCTAAGCATGTTGTAGTGGTAAATAGAAGGGAAGAAGAACAAAAATGCCT
The DNA here is from genome assembly GCA_016859345.1 of Istiophorus platypterus. Taxonomy (NCBI): domain Eukaryota; kingdom Metazoa; phylum Chordata; class Actinopteri; order Istiophoriformes; family Istiophoridae; genus Istiophorus; species Istiophorus platypterus. The sequence continues at coordinate 10,996,069 of CM029116.1, read as the reverse complement.
TACTTCTCTACATTTTTGAGCTCTTGGTTCATTTTCTCCATCTCCTCTGATATCTTTGCATTTTTCTCTGTGAGTTCCTTGGTGTCCTCTAAGATCTTCTGCTTTTCCTGCTCTTTATCCACCACACGTTTCTGCAGATCATGACTAATGGCAAAGAGATATCAGTAAAAACCAGTGAGATAAAACTTGAAAATTTACATATAAAATAAAGGCTATGGAGTCCAACATTAGAGAAGGCTCATTTCAACTGGGTTAAAAAAAACAAAAAACAACAAACAAATCCACACACACACACAATTTGCACTCATTCAACATTTTTTGTTTCCTACACTACTGTTGGGTCTATGCTGAAATTTAATATCATTATATTGTTCTTTTACAGAACAGCGAGGTCGTACTATTGCACTCACACATAATATTGGCAAAGCTGACTCTTGTGTTTGAAGATGTCATTCTCCAGGGTGAGGAACTCCACAGCTTTGTTCCTTTCTCCCTCCAATGCATTCTTCTCCTTTTCCACTAGCTTTACTCGGTTTAGCTAGGACAGTAAACATATTGCAATACTTAATAACAGCTGACAAAACTTTAATAAAGTTAGATGCATTAGTGCCTTGGTCAAATAAATACATACATACATACATACATAAATAAATAAACAAAAAAACAAAAATTCTTTTTACAGAATTGCCCTTATCCTGATGTCACATAAATATTTGGATAAAAGCTATAACATTCATTTGTTACTAATTAGTTCTGTATTTTGTTACAATAACAGTAGTTCAGTAAAAAAAAAAAATCCATTCAAAAAAGAAGAGGAAAAAAAGTTGTCTACATACTAAGATAGCACAATCTTCAGAAGAAACGGTGCATGTACTAAAGGTTTCCTATGAAAATCTATTAATCATTTCTGAGGTAATTGGCAAAGCCAAGTACCAACTCATCTTACATACAGCACAGTTATACAAATATAAAAAATATATTTTTAGCCCAGATTATGTGCATCAAAAATATCCAAACATGTGCTCACACAAAAGAAAGCCTCTTCAAACTCTAAACTCTACTGTATAAATGCACAGTAATTAAGGTCAGGACAAAGGAAGGAAAGTTGGTTGGCTTTTGACTGTGTGAGCAGATACTGTATGAGTGTATGTCACCTTCTCCCCCCTCTGCTCATTGAGTAGCTCAATGCCACGGGCCAGGGTTTGGATGGGCTCCTTGAGGCGGTAAGAGCCAATAATGTCCTCCAGGTACTCCAGCATACCCTCATCATGCTCTGTTTGACCTTTAGGCTTCATCATGGCAATCTGCTCAACCTCACCCTATGTACAGTCCAGAAAACCACAAGGACAGACATGCAGGCAATCATTCACAAAAAACTTAGAGCTAGAAGTTATAAAAAAAAACCCAATATTTCTTTTTAATTATTAGAAATTATAAACTTCCACAACATTCATTATTGAAATGTGGCCAGTTGAATTCATAACTTTACACGTGCAATAATTCTGGTCTGCCAAACACACACTCTCTCACATTCACACTCTAACAGACAGGCGCGCACACACACACACACACACACACACACACACACACACACACACACACACACACACACACACACACACACACAGACAGACAGACAGACAGACAGACAGACAGAGACACACCTTTGCAAATACACTCATGCACTGTACCAAAAATTAATTTCAAGAGGTTCCCAAAAAGAACACAATATATTTTCCCACTCATTGAAACTAAGAATAACAAAAAGATTAATCAAAATAAAAAATAGTGAACAACTACTCATCCCAAAAAATAAAAAAAATAATAATAATTAAATAAAGATTTAAAAAAAATAAATAAATAAAGGTAATTTCAATATTTAAATCTGATGAACGAGAAAACAGTGTAATCGCACTTTAAACATGTTTCAGAACACTTGTGTTGTGAAATTGTGTTAAAATTATATGTCCAAAAATAAAGTGATTTAAAACAAATAATTTTAATAGCACTCCAATTCTGACTTCTTGCTGGTATACTTTGGTTGAATTTCCAAATACTGAATAGGTATACTAGTTGGCCCCAAGTTAGGCACAACTCTCCAGTGTAATATTATTTGTCTAAACATTTGTTCATTTTTATTTATTTATTTTCTAGTTAGGCTTGCTTAAAATAACAATATTCCTACTTCAATTGTTTCTAGTTAAAAACTAATTAAAACCAGACATCATAAATCATCGTAAAAACTAACTAAATCTCAAATTATGTTTCATTTGTGTATAGGGGAATAAAGGAGCTCACATATTACTTTTATGTATGAAAGAAACAAAAAGTCAGTGGGGGGGGGCATCCATTGCTCTGACCAGTGCACAAAATAGACAGCTTCCCCAGGCCAGAGGCCTCGAAAAGTGACCTTGGAGAACATGCTTCAGTCTTTTCCCATAGTCATGCAGCTGAAAATTTAACAGCCAAGGAGAGTGAGAAATGACATGCACACAAGCATACAAAATGTCAAGCAGTACACATGTAATCAACCAGCTAACCACAAAACAACAGTAGAGAGTAGAAACTAAGTATTCTCCTGAAACTACCATGTATTATCAAAATAATAAAATAAAATTTAAAAATTAGGACAACAAAGATTTAATCTGCCATTTTGTTCTGTTCTAACACGAGTCATCCACACATAAGCCTTGGCTAAATCAGTAATAATGGGTAGATCACACATGTAATACAGTCAGATGGGATAGGAATGTAACAACTGTGAACTTGTTCAAACTCAGTGCAACACAATGCTGGGTAAAAAAAATTGTAATAATAAAAAGAAAAATTATTTTAAAATATACAGAAATGTATTACATTCAGAGTGGAGGCAAAAAACAAAATGTTGAACATATGTTAAAGCCATGTTAATGGAGGGTGTTTGGTCCAGCCACAATGAAGCAGCACTGCTAATATTGGGGTTGGGGTCAATTCTCACACGCCAATATTTACGTGCTGCTAAAGCGTGGCAGGTACATGGGAAAGGGAGGGGAAGGGTGATCCAGCCTGTTCTCACTGGTAGGTCAACCCCATCAATGATTTCCCCACTACAAAATCTGAGTTAGCTGTTCAACTATAGCCACTCATATCCGGGTCCATGTCTGGGAAAAACTGCATCTTTTCCTTAAAATTCTAAAGCAGCAAATTATGGTTCGCACCTTTTCCACATTGATTCAAACCATGATGCGCTGCTATAGCAGTCTAAGGGCTGGCAGAGGGCGCATCCTCTCCCTTACAATTCCAGTGCAACAGGTTATTCCCATAGTGTGTCATGGCTTTAAGGTAGCCACAAAACATTTGACTGAAAGAGAACTTGGAAATGGGCAGAGGGCGAAGAGCAGGAAATCTCTGACTGAATGGGATGGTCACAGCAAGGATAAAAAAAAAGCAGAGTTAGAAGTAGAAAAGGAAATTGCATAAAAAAATACAATTACCTGTAAGATCAAAAATCTGTTGTGGTCTAGGTCAATACCATGGCTTCGGAGTAAAGCCCCCACTTCTTTGAATGTGGCTTTCTTGCCATTGATATGGTAGGCTGAGGAATTGTCTTTGTTGGCAGTCCTGGAAACATAGAACTTGCTGTTGGGGATAACTTCGTAGTCATCTCCTTCCTGGCTCAGAGGGGGGAGGGGTGGAAGACAGAGCAGCTTAGAGTAGAACTGTTCAGAAGAAACTCAAACAGCTCTACACATCAAATGATAATACTCATAAAACTGACAAATCCACTGTGGGTGGTTGGAGAAAAATATTCCACATTAAAAACAATTACACATTTTTAAAAAATTGAAGAAAAAAGGCTTGTTTAAAAAGCACACAACAGATCTATGCCAGCTACACTAACAAGTAAATAAACCATATCAATGTTTGAGTGTTTCCTGGCATGTTACATTTACAAAATTTTAAAAAACGTGTAAGATAAGATGATGATATAATAAATTCCATGCAGAAAGATGGGTCATTTCCCCAAAAAATTACTTGATTTTAGAAACAAGTGTGATAATTTAAGTTGTGTACACCACCTCTAAAAATATATTTAAGTTTAAGAAATGGAAGATTGTTAAGCCAGTAGAGTTAACAGAATTATACTATAAAAGCTTTTTGTTTCTGTGATTTTAAATTTTCTGTGAACACAGAAGACAGAAGACCTTAGATATTTTTAACAGTGGTCAAGGGAAAACTTGCCACACCTTCTGTGGCAGATCAAATACAGAAACACATTAAATCCTAATTCTTTACACCAGTCATTTCAAAAATATTTTCTGACCTAAAGCAAAAGACTAAGTTTATCTGTTATACAAACACCCATTTTATTGACTTTTCACAGTACAATCAAATATGTAGAGCCTAATCACTAAATCGTGTGTGTAAAAATGATTCAAAAAAGAGGGATCGATTCTAGAACATTATGAATCGACAATGGCATGTGTGGGTGTTAGTTGTAACTTTCATGACTGATTTGAATCTGTATGTCGTCCCTGATGTGATAAGTGAGTATCAATATTATCTCATATGGATTGAGGACAAAATATATTTAAAATTCAAGAAAAATATATACCCACAAGAAAATATTTCTAAGCGCCTTTTTCAGCAATGACTGTGTAATGATTAATTTAGGAGAAATAAGAGTGAGTGTAGAGTATCTCTCTGTGACAGGGATATAGATAGAGATATATATATATATATACCTTATCAATAATCTTTTGAAAATGCACCTCCACAGTACAGCTCTGCACATCTTTGTGTTTATCAGAGCTGTGGATCAGCACCGAGAGCTTTTTTGATCTGATCTTTTGAGCTCTGTATCCAAACACAAAGAGCATTGAATCTATCACATTGGACTTTCCACTCCCATTTGGACCAATGATGCAGGAAAAGCGCTGTGAGAAAGGTCAGAGAGAAGATTTTTTTAAAAAATATAAAAACAATTGTATAAAAATATACTGTATTCACACTCAAATACTGTAAATGCCATAACAATGGAAGCTATATATTAACATTTCATCCTAGTGAGATTTGTGATACTGAATGTAATCTGAGTGGGTGTAGTCAAGATTTATTTTAATGTACCTATATTTGCAAAGCAATGAGAGGAGGAGAAAAAGGTGACAAGACAAAGTTTTAAAGAAAGTCACAATTTAAGGGAAATGTCAGTACACCATCAGATCACTACCTCTTGTAAGATACATTCACTAAATCAAAATGGAGGAGTGTGACTTTTTCCACTCTGATTTTTTTTTAACTCAATAAATGCTAAGATGTACTATAATTCATAATTTGGACTTTTTGTGTCTACCACTACTCAAGGCAACGTGTTTACAACTGCATCAAATGAAATTAGAGACAAATAAAACTGAGAAACACTCCAAAGGATGGTAAATCTCTGAGCTAAAAACAACAAATTAACAAAGTATTTCCCGCGCAGGGTTTACATTTATATCCACTTTTGGTCGTACCTTGTGAAAAGGCCCCAGAATCTGCTCGCCTGCGTAAGATTTAAAGTTGCGATTAACTAAATGGGTTATCATCAGCCGAGGAGCGCCCGGTTCATTGGTCATTGCTGGGGGCGGGGGTGGGGGGATGCTACCGAGAATCTCCTCCAAACTTCGATTATCAACCGCCTCGGCAGCTTCCCCGTGAGACGGATCTGTGGCATAAAAAAGTACAACTTTTATTCCTCTATCTGAGTCATCTCAGGTGGGGGAGAGCGGTGTATGGGGGAGGGGTAGAGGAGCAAAAAAAAAAAAAAAACAAACAAACAAAACACAGGCAGCAAGTTGAAAGAGCAGTCAAACAACGACTCCTAAGAAAGTTGACAGACGTTATTTTTTTTCTTTGTTCTGAAAACAAGAGCTAACCCAAAACAGAAAGAGACTATGGCCGCTTATGACGGAACCCACATTATTATACAAACGCTTTTCCCCGAGAAGCGTTAATACGTGAGTGTGGATGTGCCACATTCATTTCGTCGATAGTAAATAACTTAAGTGTGAATTTCGATCATCAACGTCACATTTTCACTCATGCTGAACTGCACTTCACACACAGGCATGGAAAATGTTGTTTTGTGATAACAACGTATAACGTAGAACCGATTACGGTTCCATCACACCAAACCAAAACGACCTGTCCAAAATCTATTGTGCTCACATAAGCATAAACAAGCTAAGGGGTCGATGTTTGTAAATTAAATTCCAGACACCCAATGAAGCATTTCAACAGCCTTAAGAATACAAACATCACTTAATGCCAATGTTCATCTTGTGCTTCGCATTCAAATTATTTATTAGCACGTTGTAAGAATTAAGTCAAATACTATTTTGATCTACTACATAAAACACTTAATTATCCGAAATAAATTACCTCGTTTGCTGAGAAGATCCGAGGAAGAAGTGCACTCGACGGTATAAAAATCATCTCAAAAAGCTGACATTTATTGATGACTGGCACTTTAGAGAAAAAAATATATCAGCCATTCTAACTACGTGTTGAGATTTAAGTAAGAAAAAAAAAAAAAACCCTTCACAGCTGTGCCAATTGGCCACTACCAATACAGCAATACACGCAACGCCATTGAGTGAACACAACTTATTTAGATTCACAGACACCAAAACATCCTTTGTTACTTGCCAGTTGTCGGCGGTGCCTCCTCTTGGCCATTAGAATTAGTTTCTTGGGGGGGTACGTTTAGCTCTTCTTCGGAGTCATCCCGAGGCTGCGACCCTTTCCCTCTTGGCTTGGCGGAGGCAGTTGAGCTCTTTGCCGTTTTAGATGGCATGATTTGAAATCTGAAGGGGTCATTGGTAAAAAGGAATATCCATGAGTGGTTTTTGTGCCTGTCAATCTCCCAACTCCACTTTTAGTCGGTCACACGCAGCTGCCCTGTTGTCAGGCTTTAATCATTACCACAGTCAGATCTCACTGCCGCCCATCTACCGGATAGTCAGTAGATTTTTCATAAGGTAACGTAGTTGTTACAACAATAGATAAAGTAACGACATGGATTTAGAGTGATCACGTTCGTGACCTGAACAAAGTGAGCTATTAAAAAAAAAAAAAAAAAAAAAAAAAAAAGGCTCTCGGCCTGATAGCGATGGCTGCCAATCTGAGTGGTGATTGTAAGAGAATCAGATGCTATTCCAAAACTAAATCCAAGTAACATTGAAATTAATGGCCTCATCCTGTGACAGTGTCGCTTCTGGTGTCCCTCTGAACCTAAAGCCTGCGTTTTATTTGCGCGTCACGGCGTCGGGCGGTTAATGAAACCCCTTGAAATGCTCGAAAATCGTGACAATAAAGATTAACATAACGTCAACGATATGCAAATTTGCTAAAAATTCTCTCCCCGCAGCTCTTAGCCCAGCCTAAAATTATTCTAGATGACCGCTGAGATGTAACGCAGCTAACAGGTTCTCTGGTCGGTGGTAAAGACACAACATCCTAAATAGATCGAGGTCTCACACCGACGCCAATATTAACTTACATCCCCTCAATTTTTGTGTTGGGGGCGGAGGTGGTAGACGGGGCAACCTAACTCGCTAGCTAATTGGAAAAGCACATCCGTAGAACCAACGTAACCTGTAACTGTAACTAAACTGTAACTTTTTACTAATAGTGGCGTAATAATTTCTAAGTACGTTTGCCAAGTGAATAAATCGGTATCGCTATTTTGGCACCTGGATTTATAAAAAAAAAAAATAAAAAAAATATGTAGCGTCAACTTTGCCACGTTACTGAGCTTTTTTCCCCCCACTTTGCTAATGTTAACGTTGAGTTAGCTGCTGTGGCTATGTATCTAATATTTAATAACGCAGCGAGGCTAAAGCTAACATAATGGCTAACTTTGCCCAGCAAACTTATCTGCGTTGAGGATCTGTAGCGCTAACCCAACGTTGTAACGTTACCTGTACTCAAAGTTAGGCTTGCCTGAATTGAAAGGGGCGCTTAACTCAGCATTTCCCCAAACTAACGCCAACTAAAGCTTGGGCAGTTGACGTTAACCAGACGAAGGTATTGCAGCTCAAAAGCATCCATCTGCAACACTAACATTAGCTTATATAGTCAGAAAAGTTACATGGTACTGCTGCAGTGTCTCCGTCTACGAAAAAGCTGATGTTGCATTAAATTTAATATAAGCCAAAAAAGTGATGAGGCTCATTACATCCCAGAGTATTGTTAACGTTCGCCAGTACTTTCCCCCCGTCGCTCACGCTAAAACCTAAGTTAACATGTCGTTGATGTTAAGTTCAGTTTGGAACTAACGTCCTGCGTTTCAGCAAATAGACGGAACCCGGGCCATTAATCCCAGCTAAAAAAAAAACAAAAAACGTTTCTATGTACCTTCCACAATACGCGCACGGTCTAGCAAAAGTCTTCCTCTCCGAGCCGAGGTGCGATTTCGAAGAAAAAAAAGGGGGGAAAAAGCGTTCGTAAATCCAAAATCGGGCAAAAATATAATCCACGAAATTCAGCCCCGTGTCATTCCGAGTCGCCCTCCTTCTTGAAAACTCTAACTTGTAAATGGCGCCTAAACTGTGCTGTCGAACCAAATTCGTTACAAACTGACGCAAGGCACCATGGAACGTTCAAAGGGCAGGGGAAAAAAACCACCGAATTCAAAAAAGGGGACGAAGCCAACTCCGCCTCGCTCCAAAAACAAATGACAACCACATGACAAAAACAACGCGGACGAGAAAACGCGGAAAGCGAGACGCTCCTCCGCCGCGATCATATAGATTATATACGATTATTGTCAAATTCGAAGCCTAATTGTTGTTTCTGCGTGTTCAAACGGTTGCCTGGTTACAGTAGAACCAAGAAGTCCCGCCCCGGCGAATAGTTTACATTTCGCGAAACGTTGTTCGGTGGATCGGCGTTAAATGTTAGCGGGGTTTTTGTTTGTTTTTTTTTTTTTGTTTGTTTTTAATCGGCTACGCTTAAAATTTAATCCGACAAAATATCATTTGTACTCGTAAATAACTCGGGAGTATCGCTTGTTTAGGGGGGGCGAGACTTGCAACTCTCGCGATGACTGTTTTCAAGCCGCTTACGAACCCCGATTAAATGGCTGCCCAAAGTTAGCCTCGATAACTGCACCGATCCGTCGTTTATTAGCGGCGGATAGGCTCTCTGTGCTCCTTTAATGACCGGCCATGAGTGTTTCGCTTGGGGTAAATGACACGGACACGCTTCTGGCTTCCCCTATCAAAAACAAAACGGTACCGACAGAACGAGGTTTTTTTGTTTTTAACCAGGAAACTTTAAGTTAACGCCAGCGTGCGCGTCCGAGGATTCACCGTAGCAACTGCGGACGCTCGCCTCGTTCGCCGTCACAGCCACCGGAGCATGCCAAAGGCAGCCGCCTCTAACCTGCGGGGTACGGTCCACGGTTTCACGGTTTCACGGTTTCGGTCGGCTCCGTTGTTTCTCAACCTTCTTTGCTGTCACCGACGGGTAATTTTCTGTTCTTTTTAGGCGTCGGAAGTGCAAGCATCCACCATGAGATTGAAAACATCATTGCTAAAGGAACCCAAACATATCCTTTCCCGTGTTGCTGCTAGCTGCCTGGCTACAACTTTTGAGAAACGGTGCTGTTGTTTATCGCTGTTATTTTCAGCATCAGCTGTTATTAAATGTATACCGTGGTGATTGGTTATTTCCTATTGCCTGGCTCGACCTGACACCTCAACTGTACCCAATCCAAAATGTTCTTTTTTTTTTCAGATGGCCCCATCTATTAGAGTTACATTTCATATAATCAGTTAAAGTACATACCTGGATAGCTCACCTTGATCACTTTCCTTAACAACAGATCACATAAGGAACTTGTGAGTTGTGTTGGGTGGACGACAGCGGATGAGTTGTACTCATGCAGTGAGGACCACCAGATCCTCAAGTGGAACCTGCTGACCAGTGAGACCAGTCTGGTTGTCAAATTGCCAGAGGACATTTACCCCATTGACCTACACTGGTTCCCCAAAGCTGTTGGCGGCAAGAAACAGACCCAGGCTGAGATCTTTGTCCTTACCAGTACCGATGGCAAGTCTCTTTTTTTCAGCACAGTGAGCTACAGGGATTTCTGTCTGGGTTCACTGATAGATTCAGAATGTTGGTTTTATTTTATTCATTCAGTGAACAGCCACACAAATAATATGTGATTTCTTTTTTCATTCACACTTATATAGGGAAGTAAAATTAGCTAAACAATGTTATGTAGATGTAGAAGGATAATTGCCTTGTGCTAGCTGACCTAACAAAATACAATAACTTAAAATAATTTGTACTACTCTCTGGTCTGCCTCTGGTCTTTGTTTTTTCCTCAGTCTGGTTTCTATAGTGAGTAGAATTATAGTGTCTTGTTTAGTCACTGTAACAATCAGGCAACAGCTCGAGTTATTCTTCATAGTTAAGGGAAATCATCTCCACCAGTTTGACACCTGTGCAGTAAAACTATTTCGCTCTTAACAGAGCTACTTATTATGAGAGAAGCAAATTCACTTCCACAATTTCATTTTAGGGAAAGGGATTTTTGTATTTCAGTAAAGACTTAGTTTATCTTTGCTCTAGTTAATGTTAGGTCAGTGTACAAATGACTAAAACTCAGTTTTTGTTTTTCATCTTTGTAATACTAAACTTTGGGGCACAGTCATTGTGACATGCATTTATATGGTCTTGTATGTCTCTTCTTCAACATATATTAGATATAAACACATAGAATGTGGATGTACTGTTATGGCAGGCAATGTGTGGTCACAACACTAATGGCAGTGTAGGGTTGCATAAACACACCCACAAACTGAAGCAGCAATTTTCTCTGGCAGACTAGAGAGTAGTGAAAACTCTGTTACACTTCACTTTTGCAACTTTCTTCTGCTTCTTGCCTTGTTACAGTTAAACAAATATCAGTATTTCTCTGGGTATTGCTTGAAATAATATTTTGTTTTTTTTGTTGAAAAAAAATGACAAGAAAGCAGTCCAACAGCCAGGGTTTTATTGGGCGGGAGGCTTTATATTAACATTGTGGTTTTTCTTAACCTTATTTAATTAGTCAGCCATCCTTGCCCTCACCAGCATATTAAATTTGTTTTTGTTTTTGTTTTTTTTTTTTTTGTAAATTGCATCTCTACTGTTTGACCTCTTTCCAGTTATAAACACTGTGGGAAAATAGGTTTCTGTGTAATATTTTATTTTGCTATTTTCTGACACTGCTTTAAAAACAAAATAATGAACACCTAAAAAGTATATATCATTATTTCAGAAAGACTTTCATTTCACCATCTCTAAAGAGGTATATCGCATAGCTTACATGCATCATTTGCGACTCTTCCAAAAAGGATATTGCGTGGAATGGAGGTAGACTTTACCCAAAGAGGACCAAATTAAGCATGAAGGATATCGCTGGGTCTTTTGTTTGGAACAACATTCTGTCAGTCTCATTTTCTCTTACCCAGTGGAATTACGATGTGGTGTCATAATAAATTTCACAGAGCTGTGTCATCAGGAATTTCTCATGAAAAACAACTCAAATTGCAGTAAAATAACAAAAGGTTAATATGTTACCATGATAAGAAATTATTTTAAAAGAGAAAAAAACTGCTGCCGGAAAAAAAAGCATGCAGACAAATCAGAAAACAAAAGCATTGCACACACAACGTGTGGCTTCACAGATGAGGACTGTTGTTGTGAGTACATATATAAAAGACATTAATAAAATAATTTTATTCATTTATTTTTTTTATTTTTTTATTTGTTGATTTATTTGTTTATTTAGAAAGAGTTGCCAGTAACATGCCTGTTAGACTCACTACCTGCTGGAACAGCAACATCAACTTTTGTTGGGATATCCAAATTTAGAAATGGGAGAGAGCAGCAGTATGCTGATTTGCAGTTTTAGGTCACCAGAAATTACATACAACATTGAGAATTTTTTAATACACACTGCCACAAAGTATATGTTAGGCTAGTGTCTTCAATAACTGTCTCCATGCCTGATCACCCTTCATGTCTAGCAAATAGAAAATTGCCCTAATTCAAATGACAGAAACCCTTTAGTTTCGCTCATCTGGTCTATGCTACAAGTTTGTATTTCTAGTTGGGAGGAGAAAATGTAGCCTTGTCGCTAAGTGTGTGTTAGGGGATTGATAGTTGTTATGCTTTTATTTATAGTGTTGGATTATAAAGTTTTTCAAGCTTAGTAAATATTTTCTCTTCACTGGTGTTTTTGGATTGGCCATAAAAAACTTGTTCAGCCCATTTGCCTCACACAGCAACCACAAATACTTTGTCAGTGCATAAGCATTGAATTACAGCAGACACTAGTGTTCCTGAATTATAGATTGTAAACACCTGCATAAACCTAGACCTGGAGGGTTAAATTCCCATTCAGTAAGCTTGTTTTTGTCTCTTTCCAGGAAAGTTCCACCTTACCTCCAAGATAGGGCGCATTGAGAAGAGTGTGGAAGCACACAAAGGAGCTGTTTTGGCTGGAAGATGGAACTATGATGGGACCGCTCTTATCACAGGTAATGATGACAGGGGCATGTACATTTTCATTCCCATTAAATTGATATTCATTTATTTAGCCTGCTATCAGAATTTTAATCAAAATTAGAATTTTGCGAATTCAGTTGTTTAAATCTATATACACTTGATGTCCATTTTATCCATTTTTCTAATGACGTAGCTGGAGAAGATGGGCAGATCAAGATCTGGTCAAAAAGTGGTATGCTGCGCTCAACACTGGCCAGCCAAGGTGAGGCTCAAGACCGTTGCTTTATTTTACTTGATATACGCTACATTAATATTTATATCTAGTGCTTGTGAGTAAAAGTGCTGTCAACAATTATAAATGATCACTTGACAAATTGTATACATGATCCCTGAACCAACAATTAAAGAGCAAAGAAAAGAATAAGTATTTGTTATGTATGCATCCTCTGTAGTGTGATTCTGAAAGCAGTAGCTGCTATTGCCCACTTGTTTGCAATACTTGAGTGCCTGAATAGTAAAATTAGGGCTAAAAAAAACAACTACTCTACTGAAAAATAGCAGTTCAAAAGTCTGCAGTTTTCAAACTGCAGCAGCAGTGGTGATAGATGTGAGAGTATTAGTCGTTGACCATATTTACCACCTATGTGGGCTGTTGTAGCTAATCAGTTTAATCTATTGAAGCTAAGAAACAATATTTCTGTGAGTTTACAAAATGAAACAGTCATCACTTTGTATTCACTAGTTACACTTGGCCAAATATGGTTTCTTGAAAAAGGGAACACATCAGTGCATTGTGTTGATATTCAAAATAGAGAGTGTTTTTGATGCTATAAAAGACCAACAGAATGGTGGGTCTTTCTCTTTGTAAACACAATACTCCACCACCAATTACACCATTACTGTCTCTCTCTCTCTCTATGTCACACACTCACTCACACACACTCACACACACACACACACACACACACACACACACACAGAATCCTGATTGCTTTGGAACTTTTCGCTCAAAGAATACTGCTTGTGACGCAGAGAACAAGCAAGAGGCAGGGGCCTGATGAAGACCTGGCTCACAGACAGACAGAACTTCAGTTTAATTTGTGTGAACCAGGGAAGTCTTCTTTCCCTCCTAGTGCTATGACACACAAGTTCGCCCCCTCAGCTGGCTCTTGTTTGGCACTGAACAGAAAATAACCATCCCTTTAGGATGGGCCTTGTAAGTTCGCTCTTAATTTTAGTCCTCAGTATTGACCTTCAATCTCAATTTTGCATCAACGTTATGCTTGTATGATAAAATTTTTGTATGTGTGTGTGGTTTTTTAAAAAGTTCGTGAGCATGTTCCTCACATGTACGTATGAGTCTGCATTGGAACACTCACAAAACGATCTGCAAGATTTGCTTTTATGTTGAAGCTGCATTTTTACTCAAGCCAGATTATTTAAAATGACAATGAAGGAGGAAATATTTTTTTCTCACCTTGGCTGTGTGATTGTGTGAACATGTGTGTGTGGTGTGTGTATCTGTTGGGCCTATTAGAATGTAATTGTACTCAGTGCAACCAAAAGCAGAGTCAGTCTTCCAGTTCTATGTTTTTTTTATTAAAAGTGCCATAAAGTTTCAAAGCTTTATAGGAGTGGAGTTTTATTGAAAGCCATAAAAAAGACTCCTAATGATACATTTCTCTATCCAGCATTCTCATTACATATGGCTTACTTATTAATTGATTCATTGTGCTGTTTGACTTATTAAATGTTTCTTCTCAGTTGTGGGACAGAAAAAAAGATGGGGGGGTGGATGAAAGTTGGCTTCTGGGGAAATGGATGGCACACTCCTGCTCAATGACGGGTGCTGTGGAAAACCTGGATGGGGAACAGCAATTCAGCCCCAGTATGTCAAAAACATTTTTCCTTAGCTGGCTGTTTGGAGAATGAGCTGCTGGGTGGTGAGCTGCTCAACAGGCTTACAGATTTGTTTAACACCTGGATATAGTAGCATTGCCTCAGACACACACCATCCTCCACATGGCACTCAGATCACTGCAGGTGTTGCTTCTCTTCAGTGTCTTGAACTCCATACACACAAACCCACACACTACAGGGGAGGGTGGCTCTTATTGGGTTCTGTGACCCATTTTAAGGGAGTGAGAGAGCTGGAGGAAGAGGTTGGAAGTGAGTGAACGAGAGGGTGGAGAAAGGAACTTGTCTCAGCCCCTCTCATCGCCTTTGTCAGATTTAGATCATGTGATCATTTGGTATTTGTGAGAAACCACATGCACCTGTAGTGGGGTTAAATGTCATCCCCCCTCCCTTCCACACACACATAACCACAACCCAACTCATATACACACATACACACACCTTTCCTCACACGTGCACGTAAGCCACACACACATCTGTAGAGGTTAGGCAGGTTTTCTCAGCTGGTGTGCCTGCAAGCTAAGTGCTGTTTCATAGGCTAAATGAGGTGAGACCTCTGAGGGAATATGGTACCTTTTGAGAGGAGGAAATAGCACTGCTGTGTCTTAAAGATATTGCATATACCAACTCCTATTTTTGTCAGAGAGAGAGGAAGAAATTTGCATATGCAAATTGAATTCACATTTGAATATTACCTCACGTAAGAGTCAAAGTCAGTAGAAGCTTAATACAACGTTCTTGACTTGAGATCAATACAAGATTGGCATCTTCTGTCTAAATTTCTTTCTGCATATATCCCAGGGTTTCCTGTGTATTCTGTGGCCTGGGGTCCAGAATCAGACAGAATTCTCTACACATCGGGAAGACAGCTAGTCATCAAGCCTCTGCAACCCAGTGCAAAAGTCATACAGGTAAACAAACTTTATGTATTCTTGTATGAGGTATACGGTTTAAAAAAAGTCAAAGCATGAAACATTGCCTTTTAACTAACTTTGTTAATGACACAGAAGTTATAGTAATTGACTTAAAATCCATCAAAAAGCTGTTGCTACATGGTTGACAAGTGGGACATCTTTTTTTCATGGCCTTTACAGACTCATTTTTTCTCTAAAGGAAAAAGAGTACAAAGGCAAAGGAAAAATTTGACTGGATAATTGGATTTTTTTCACAATCACTTCTTGTGACCTATTAGCTCCTATTTAATATCAACGACTTCTACTAAATCGGCCTCATTGACTAAACTTTGTAGGTCATCACGATATCCTTAATATTAGACCCAACCACACAGTAGCAACACTGAGAAATTCTTCTTTTCTAACAAATTTTTGATGAATTAATTACTTGGAAATTTTATGACAAATAGGGCAAATTGAGTTCCCCCCTTTTATGAAGTCAATGAGAGCATTCCCCGTTTTCATGAAGCATTAAGTAAATTAAGTAAATGCAAGTCAATTATTTCACTAGTTTTCAGGTCATGTGACTGTGACCCCAAAAATCTTAATACAACATATTTCTCATTACTCAGAGGTCTTTGACCACACAAAATCCTTATAGAAGTCTAACACAGTAGCCTTACAGTGTGGCTCTGTGTTTTAAGTGGTATTTTATCCTCTCCTTCTTTGTCTGAGATTGTGAGTTCTGTAGCTACATACATTATCTGCTTTGCCACCTATGTTGTATCTAATAGAGTTTCTTTTCTGTTGTTTATACTTTTTGTGTTATTTTCATCTTGTATCTTATTATTATATCTGTCCTATGAACTGATATCACCAGTCCCAGATCCAAGTCTTCATAAATGAAACTTGAGGTTTATTTATTTGTATTGCATTATAAAAGCTAAACATAAATGCAGAAGATCTACATGTCTGTTAGTGCTTCTGCATTGGGTAAGGTGCAGAACTGAGGACCTCGCACACCAGTGATTTTTTTGTTCTCGTATACATTTGTTTATTACACTTCTTGAAGCTGAGTAGAACCTGGGACCTTAGATAAACAGTGACTGGTTTAATGTGCACCTCCTCACCTTTGCTCTCCCTCTCATCTGTTACCATGTATGCATGTGCAGACACAAAAACACAATCGCACACATGTATCCAACTTCATCTGCTCCCCGTGAGACCGCTATGAGAACAACACAGTGATGCCAGTTGAACCTGTGTGGGGGGTCAATCTGAATGTGTCAACGTGCGTCAGGCAACCGGGGTTAAACGTGTGTTGGACATTGAGTGGCTTGGCTCTCTGATATGAAAGGGGTATGACAAAAAAAAATCTGTAAAGGGCCCCTAAAAGATCCACTCTGACCTCTGCAATTCCTTATGCAGGGACACAAAACATATGTTTGTATTTATGCATTTCCCTTGGGCACATGGGGTGAGCAAGGATACAAAAACCAGAAAATAGAGTGTAGGCATGTAGAGAGAATAGGAATAAGATAGGAACACAATAAGATAAGGCTGGTGACAGGTTTTCTGCTCTTTGTTACCCTGTAACACACAGTGTAGAGGGTAAACTCTCAAAGAGACCGTTTCGAAACAATTCATAAACTTAAAACTGTATGCAAGACCGAGAATATAATCCTCTCCTTCTGGAGCTTATACTGCTCATTTTTATGTTTAATCTCCTTTTGGACTTAGTAAAACTGGGGGATTTTATTACAGATCTCCCCTCCACTTCCCTTCAACGAAAGGGAGATGTTATGTATGGATAGCGTCATTTGTTGTGTTGGCATAAAAATATCTCGCTCTCTCCCTCTGTCTCTCTCTAGTGGAAGGCTCATGATGGGGTTGTTCTAAAGGTGGACTGGAATTCAGTCAATGACCTCATACTGTCAGGTGGCGAAGACTGTAAATATAAGGTGAGCAGGTTTTTTCTTTATACCTTTAGACATCTTGGAGTGTATTGTTGTTTATCTATCTTTCAAAACATGTCCTCCTCCAACAGGTTTGGGACAGCTTTGGTCGTCTGCTTTACTCCTCATCGTCTCATGACTACCCAGTCACCTCTTTGTCCTGGTCTCCAGATGGAGAGGTGTTTGCAGTGGGCTCCTTCAACACCCTGCGGCTCTGTGACAAGACTGGAGTAAGAAAAACCCTTTAACTCAATGTCAATACCTTATTTTTGGGTTGTTGTAGCCTGTTGTGACTCTATTTGATAGAATGTGAAGTTATTCTAATGCTATGAGGGGGATGCCAGCAAGTAGCAGCTGTAGAGACTTAAAACTGTTCATATCGGAGAAGTGGAGGTTACTGCTAAACACAAGTGTTGCAAAAAGAAAAAAAGAACAAACAGCAGGAGGAGAAACCAAAAGATGTCGCAGCCGCTTAACTGGGCAATAAAACTCTTGAAATGTTGTTCAGTTGCTAAGTTTTAAATATCTGGCACCTCTCAGACATGATGAATCAATTTGACTCTTTTTTGATTTGTGTATTATATAACTTAGTGCAAGCAGGACACTCTAGTCGTGTGCCACCTCAGCTGATAATCAGATAATCCAAAGACCAATATTGCTAGGCATATTCAACCAGGCAGTCCATTCACTACCAGTACAACTACACTCTCAAGTGCTCTTGAATTAACAATGCAATTAGTCTTCCTCAGTTTAATGCCCCTTTCACACATGACTAAGCACTGTTAAAACACTGATGGCAATCACTATAGTTTACCATCGTGTGAGAAGATAATGGATGTTTTCATTCTATCCAAGGTTGCACCATGTACTGTCAGTGGTCGATGTCGCCTCTTTGGCTAAAGTTCAGGTTGTGAGTTATTAAATTTATGCAGATGCAGGTAACCACACGCAAAAAATGTCTTAGTGGCTATATAAAAAGCAAATACACCAACATTCTGCATATTAGGTGACACAGTCCTGCTCAAAATAACATTCTACACACACTTTGTACCTAAATACATCTCCTATGAATATTGGTCTTTGAGCACTTAGTAAGGTGAACCACTTCAGAGCCACGTAATTCTGACCCTCAGAACTTGCTTACCTCTGTTATAAGCAGCTGTTGCTAAAAACCTTTGCAGAAACTAAAGCTTCTGAGTCCATGTTTTTTCCACATATTGTAATCTCTATTTTGTGTATTTCTTTTTTTGTTTATTCTCATATACCAATATAGTTTATGTTTTGCGGTCAGTAAAGTCCATTTCCCCAAAACATACAATATCTGTGGTACACTGTCAGCTTTTCCAATGTAGTAAGGTTTATATGGTGTCATTCACTACAGGCCTTAAGCTTTCTATACATTGTTCATCTCTGTAAACCCCATTAGGCTGCATGCCATGAGTTCTTATTACCTGGTGCTGATGGTAACTGGAGTTGTAATGAGAGGGGAAATGAGAGAATGATGAATGGTAATTGTTGTTTTATTATTGCTGAGCATTTGGCCAGGAACAATATTACTAGTTCCCCGTTCTGCCCTCATGGGACATTGAGGGCTTCTTTGAGTTTACGTGGAGATGTCAGTGCTTTGCAGTATCAGACCTGTTGTAATGAAAACAAACAGCCAGGGCTGGGTTTTTTGTGTGCTGATCACCAGGCATTTCAAGCTCCATTTTGATTTAATTAGGATCAAATGGCTTTTTTTTTCTGGAGCACTAAAACAAATGGGCTGGAGAAAGGTCTGAGCCAACACACATGTCTTCTCCAGAGGGTTAAGGTGTGTGTTTGTATGTGTTTTGGATAAGTTAGATTAATGTAATGTATAGTGTATGAACATTGAAAGGGACACTGGGGAAATCCTTTATTTGTTAGCATTACTTTTGGCTTTATAAACCAGGGACTTCAGTAGTTTTGGGGGAAAATTGCCAGAATATAGCCGTGAGCTGATGAAATCATTCAAATGAAGCCAGCTTGTATCCATTTTCTCTGTGTCAACAAAAATAAAAATTATTGTGCTATTAAAATTATAACAGACAGAATTTAATACAGCTTGTTCCTTTATTTTTTGTAATGACCCGATTCACCTTACGTCCTCCCATTATGGGTTTGTTTACGTGGTTAGTTTGTTCCATTGTTTCGTCACTGCACCGCCTGCTTTGCTGTGGTGTGTCTTGGTTAAGGCAGTGTGATGATGATGATAATTATGATGATTATGTTTCTGCCCTGCTCTAACTGGATAAAGGGTATGCTTGCCTTCTCCTCCCTAAGCCCCTCAGAGACAGTGTGTACTGTACTATAGCATGGCGTGGGAGGCTTGCTCAAGAAGAGGAGTGGGGGTGGGTGGTGGTGGTGGGGGCTTAAGGCCATGACAGAGAAAAAGTTTAGAAAAAGAAAATCCCCCTCAAAGGTCATCCCTTCTGAATCATTTTCTATGTGTGAAATCAGACATACGCTCCTCTCATGCATCGAGTTAGAGAGAGAGTTTAGTTTGCATACATACATTACTACACTAGGTCACTATACTACACTAACTGTAATCTGATTGTGCATGTGATCTTACACACAAACACAGAGGTAATTAACCAATTACAAGGGCTTTACCTGTGTTGTTGCTGTGGTTTGTTTGCGGTGCAGCAAGGGTTAAGCAGTACGAAGAGTCTTTTCAGTTACTAGCGTGACTAATGGGAAGGAGTTTCATTCTGTATCTGCTACAATGAAACCTTGCACTTTAACGTATTGCTGCTGGCTCAGCAGGATCAGTCCTTCGCTTTTAACCCCTTCACCTCCCGTCCAGCTTGGTTCCCCTCTCGCCCAAAACTCTCAACTCTCTCCGACTTTTTTCCATTTTCTCCACATTTCGTCCTTCCAAGCGCCAAAGGGAAGAAGTAGATGTAGTGTGTTGCCCCCCTCATTATCACCACGGAGGGAGGGAGAATGCACGCGCGCGCTCGCACGCACACACGCGCACACTTTTACACACACACACACACACACACACACACTTACACACACATGCACACGCACACACACGGGCAAAAATACTGGGAAAGATTAGCCTTGTAGTTCTAGCAAATCACTCATGGACTGAACAGTTTGTTTTGTTTTGTTTTTCCATGAAGTATCAACATTTAGTCATTATTGAATACATTATTGCATTATTAAAACATATTTAATTATTTTGGTCATGATTTGGTTGAATTTGGAGTTCTTCTGTATGGAGTACTTTTTCTTTTAACAGGAGCTTTAACAGGACACAAGACACAAAGAGGTTCACTGTCCCTTTTACAAGATTTGGGAGAGACAATAAGTCAGTGTCTGTCTGTGTTCCTGCCATAGTATATGCATGTGCCCACATGCCTGTGTGTGTGTGTGTGTGTGCGTGTGTCTGTGTGTCTGTGTGTGTGTGTGTGTGTGTGTGTGTCTGTGCGTGCGCGTGTGTGTGCAACCATTGCCGTGCAAATGTGCCTGCGAGACAGCAGTCTATTTACGAGGCGCTGCAGCTGGTGTCTAGCGTCTGGACCCTGTCACGATCCCTGACACTGTCACTGGCTAACAAGTAGGACTCATTGTGCCAGGCGAGCACCCTCTCACTTCTTTCTCCCCGCCCCCCATCTCCTCCCCTCCTTTCCTCCCCCTTCTCTTCTCTGCACTTGTTTTTTCTCTCTCCACTGTACAACCGTGCTCACATGAATGTAATAGCGGCTCGGTTTTGCTTTTTTAATTCCTGTACAGTATGATTTTTTTTTATTTATTTTTTTTTTTTATAGGAACTTTAGTGGGTTGGATGAGAAATCATGTTATTCATGTGACTTAAGTGCTGCAGATTTTTTGTGTTTCAGAAGCCTTACTGGTAAATGGAGAGGAAATTCTACTTTTCTTACAGGACAGACAGACTGCAGGACATTGTCCTAAGCTGATAGAAGTTCGATGTTTTGCTCAAATTCATATAAGCAAAGCTGAATCTTGTCATCTAGGGCTTGGACACAGCTTCAAGGCCAGATTTGATAATTATTTCACCGCTCTTCCACCACGCTTGGTTTGATGCTCATTCTGGACTTAGCGTGCGTTCAGACTGAAAACAGCCCTGCATTAAAAAAACACAGGCGACCAGTGTGCCTTGCCAGAAGACGTCACATTGCGTTGTGGCAAAAGTTGAGCTGGGTTCAGCTTTTTTTGCTTGATGTTCCTAAATATGCCAGACAGGCCTCATTCAAATGAATGAGCAGTATGCGTTTGCTTTTTTTTTTTTTTTTGTGCAGGGCTCATGTTCATCTAAAAGTGGCCTCAGAACCAGGCCTCATTGAACTTAGTGATTACTGCTCCCCTCTCTCACTTGGTCTGCTTTAAATGAAGTCTTACTGAAGATGTGGCTGAGCTTAGCTCTGGTGCATTCCAGATTCCTGTCACGCTCCTGCTGATAAGTCTGTGTACATCTCCTCTATTCCCCTCTTCTCTCTGCCCCTCTTCTTTCTATTCCCCCATTTGTAGGTTATACTTAACCTTGAGCAATTTAGTTAAGCTCATCAGATGGTTTTAATGGAATCCCCAGGCTGAGCCTAATTTCATACCAACATCCTTGCAGTTTTCTTTCCAGAATACGATAACAGCTGTCACCCTCGCAAAGTTTTGGGAGATGAGGAGCCATAAATCATGTATCAAATTTATCACTCATAATGGCAGCATTGTTTTCAAGAGCAGGGTTTGTAAAAGTGTAAAATCACTGGTATCTACTTGTGGATACTGCCTGTTATTTCATACAGTCTCCAAATGGCTCTTAATCATGACAATCAGTGATTTATTATCTCTAGCTGTGATTTTCCTGCCAGCTGCGCTGTCTTTGGAACACACTGCTTCTTCCCTTATCCATCTTGAGTACTTTGTGCCAGTGTATTCAGAATGAACTTGAGTGGAAGATTGAGCTACATCATTTTCCTCCTAATTGCCATTTTTTGTATGAGATGCAACCATGTTTTCCTTTTTTAATGAGGGAATTCTTCATTTTTGGGGATACTTGAAAATCCCCATGTATCTTTCCTCCTTTTGCTGCTATTGCCTCCCTTCTCCTTGTGTCAGGGTGTGTTGGACTACCTCCTACTTATCAGTGCTCTCCCTCTCAAATCCCCTTCCTTCCAGCCTTCCCTGAGGCCCTCTACACCCCCCCCCTTTTTTGGGCCAGTCCAGGGGGTCCCTACAGGGTCTGTGTGAGTCTTACTCAGGATTGCCACTCTGGGAATGGGTCCATGTCCAGCTGGAATCACCACCGCTCCTGTTGCTCTCTGTTTCTTTCTCTCCCCTCCCTCTTAACGTGCAGCCTCATTCTCTATAGGATCTTTGTCTGCCTTCCGTATAGCAGCCAACAATTATTTTCTCTTAGAGTCTATCTCCTTTGACTGTCTGTTAGACTGCCTGTCTTCTTGTGGTCTTTTTTAAAATTCTTTCACAGCTGTAGACTCTCATCCTCTATAACATGCCATCTTCTCCCTAATTGCCAGACTTCAGGCTTTCCTGTCTTTCCAATGAGCCCCTCCTAACAGTTTTCCCCCTCTATCGTTGCGGAGCCTATACCTGAGCCTGTGCATTTGCTGCCAACCACTGACCGGCCAACATCTGGAAATTGCCGCTGCTGGAAGAGAATAAAACAGCCCAGAGTTCTGGTCCTGATCGTGAACCACTGTTAGTGGAGCATGAAAAGGCAAAAGAAACCACTGTGGATTTATTGGACTGCGAGCCTTTATCTGTTTTCATCACATGAGAAAGGGACGTTTAGTATAGTGTAGTTAAGATGGAGGAAAATGTCACTGCAAAAGAATAGAAAGGCAGCAGAAGTAGGAGACACACACAAATGCACATAGAGGATAGGGAGTGGAAAAACAAAAAGGGGGGGGTTACACGGGAGGGGGGATGAAAAGTAAGTCAAAGTGAAATTATTCTCTTCAGTTTGACAAAGTAAGAGCATGTGCACATGAGAAAAGATGGTGACTGAGTGTTTGAAAAAAGACGAGTAATTTTGAGAGTGTGAGTGTGTCAGAGAGAGAGAGAGAGAGAAAGAGAGAGCAAGAGTGAGGGAGCATTGTCAAACAAAGAGAGTCCTGAGTCAGCAGCAGAGCAGTTTTCTCCCCAGGCAACTGGGCAGGGCTACTCCTCTCTCTCTCCCTCTCTCTCTCTCTCTCTCTCTTTTCCCACTTGCTTTACCCCTCCCTCCCTCTCCTTACAAAACTGTGCTTTTGCGTGCTATTTCTTGCTCTCTGAACTCTTCCTTTCTGTTTTCTCATTGTAGTAAGGGTGCTCCCTCTGTACACTGTGAACTGGTAGAACGAGCACAAGTTCTGAAAAGGGTGATTGGGGTCTGTCTCACCCTCCAGAGCTCTGTTCCTCTGCCATTTTCTTTCTTTTCTTTCTTTTTTTCACAAGAATAATTTTATTGATTCATTTTAACACATTTTGATTCGGTTGTCTTGCTTGTTGAAGCCTAGTTTAGAGTGTGTTTAAAGCATAGGACTGTAAGATCCAGGATTTACATGTAGACTTAATCTATCATCCCAGGGAGCTCATTAGTTTCCCTACCCAAATGTGAGGATAATGGTTTCTCCTTTGTATTCTAGGTCCTTTGTGCGGAACAAGCTTTGGTTTTCTGTGTTGCTGAACTTATTCTGGCACACTCTGTGGAACAGTGTATACTAAGGTCCTTCTTGCAGATGACTGACCCCAATTTTTAGTGCAAGCGCATGTGTGTTTGTGTGTGAGCCGGTGCCTGCGTGCGTGAAGTGGGTTAGAGTAAAAAGGCACTTGTTGACATGGTATTACTTTTACACCTCTCTAGAGTTCGGCTAAAGGCTTGCCTTGTTGGAAACCAAAAAGGGGGGAGCATGAAAAAGAGCTAAGAAAAGAGAGCAGTTGGAGGGTGGGGGGCGGGGTAGTGAGTAACTGTCCAATATATCCTGTAAAGTTGGCCTAGGCAGTGAGGCTTGGAGTATTGGTCTCCATAAAAGACAGTGGTTTCTCTTTCCCTAAAGTCTCCCTCTCTCTCGCTCTGCCCCCCCCCCGGCAGGACCAAGCGTATGACAGTGAGACAGTGATCTGCCAGCGCTTAGTAGTCTTAAAAGTCCTAAATCACTACCTCTACTAGCTCAACAAATATGTCACAATCACAGAGAGAAAGAGGGAGAAAGAGAGGAAAGAGGGATAAAATGGTCTAAGGAGTGATAGTGAGGGTGAAGAAGAGCAGCAAATAGCGGGCCTCGGTTGTGCACGCAAATACGCAAAAGGGGAGCATGTGTGGAACAGAAATATCACTTGAAGCCTTTCTGCCAACCCATAGTTCATTAAGATCTGTTACTGAGGACAAGGGCTGGGCTGAAGGCAATTGACCAAGGTCCAGAAAAGGATGATTTGAAAGGGTTTCATTTTGGCTACAGCCCAGGGTCCCTCCCCTTTCTGTTGCTTCCACATGGATCCGAATGGTGCTAGGCTTTGACTTTGACTAATTTATTGACTGGCTCCTTCATTTAGTATAATTTTTTATAAGTGTGTGTTTCATTTATAAGTGAGCGTCCACAGAGAACAAATGGACTTGTCATTACATATGCACTTATGGTAATGTGTGTTTGTATTGCTGTATGGATACCTGTGTTTATTTTAAGTTCTATGAGACCAGTATTCATGGGCATATGTGGTTTTCAAATTGTAGAGGACTAGCCAAGGTGAAGGATAAATAGCTGTTATCAACAGGCATTACATAACCTATTTAATAACAATTTAGATGTGCGCTTGTCAGTGCTTACGGTTATAAACTTTTTGTGTCTGTAGGGACTACATAGAAAGTTGTTTCATCTCATTGGCTAATTTTATGAGACCCTTCAACCCTGTGTGATAGCCTTTAGAATAACTAAGTGATCCAGTATATTCTAGACCTACCATTAGTGGTGTCGTACCACTAAGTACTTCCATTGGAAGGTAAAGGGTCTTATGTTTGGTGCCGTTTGTAGCATGCCAAAACAGTCAAATGCCCCAAATTACCTGTGCGTGTGTGTGTGTGTGTGTGTGTGTGTGTGTGTGTGTGTGTGTGTGTGTGTGTGTGTGTGTGTGTGTGTGTGTGTGTGTGTGTTTGCACGTTTGCACATGCACGCGTTGTGTGTGTGCGCAAGTGAATGTGCATGTGTGTATTTGCAAGTGCATGTGTGCATAGTTGGTGCTAATAGAATTCCGCTGTCCAGCTCACAGCTGTGTCCTGCTGATGAGTCCCAGGAGGCCCCAGCATGTGTCTATGGTTACTATGTTGAGGCTCCAGCATGAAACCATGTGCACATCATTACTCTCTCTCTCTCTCTCTCTCTCTCTCTCTCTCTCTCTCTCTCTCTCTCTCTCTCTCTCTCTCTCTCTCTCTCTCTCTCTCCCTCTCTCTTTCTCTTTCTCTTTCCCTCTCTCTTTCTCTTTCCCTGTCTCTATCTCTGTCTTCTAGTTTGACTCTTCCCCCTCACTCACCAACCCTTCTCTCTGCCTCTCTCCGTTTCCTCTTACGCTGCCAAAGCTCTAACCTGTGCCCCTCCACACTTGTCCCAGGACCAGCCTCTGCATCTGTTTAGCTGAGCCAAGTGGGTATTTCAATACAGAGATTTGCAGCAATCCTCTCCATGGCCTATATTTAGAAACTGGCTTATACAGTACCTATAGTTATTGTGTTTTATTGCAGAGTCAGGGAATGCAAATGGTTTGTTGTGCAGCAGGCAGAGAAAACCGTCCAAATGCTGGCCTAGTGTATATGAGGTACTTTAACAATTGGAAATTTTCCCTGTGTTGTGTTACAATGAAATAATACTTCAAAGAAATATGATTCCATTTCTAGCTTATCTTGCACTGTACATTACAAATTATTTTCACACCCTTACACATATGCACACAGTTCCTATTGCAAGACCAGTTTGAAGAGGAAACCAAAACAGGTTGAGTGAGAAAGCAACTGGATGAGAAGACAAGTTATGGAGAAATAAAGTATAGCTCACAGAGATACACTGTATTTTGCAGGGATTGTTGAAGTGTCTGATTGATTTTGTTTGATACGCACCAGTAATCCTGAAAAAAACTTGAACTTTAAAATAATACAGGTACTGGCTGAATTTGCTGCAAAAATAACCTTAGATACTCCTTTAAAAATGACTCCTTTTTGCTAATTTCCTTATAAACTTGCCCAAGGTAGTGGATCAAAGTTTAAAGTTTGAGCTTTAAGTTATATCTCAGGTCACAATACAGTTCTTGTATGTAGTTGCATTTAGACCTGAGACTTGTATCTAGGTGGCCACCACCTCCCAGGTGATTTGTGAGTGTTGACTGTCGACAGTATGTTTGCGTAGCTGGGTGTGTTTGTGTGTGTGTGTGCGTGTGTGCGTGTGGGTGTGTGTGTGTGTATGTGTGTGAGAGAGTCTGAGAATCTGTGTGATCACAGAATCACAGAAGCTTAGATTATGTGATGCCATGGAACATTTGAAAGCAGGATTTTTTATGGGCCTGAGTTTTCATTTCGTTCGATAGTATGTAATTGGATTCAGGGGGTTAAGCTTTATTATAAAGCATAGTGAATTAGATGCTTCTCATTTTCCTGCCAAAGAACAACTTGTAATTTACCTTAGAAGTCTTCCGTTTAAATGATTTATCTTCAGGCTCTGCTTGTAGACTTATTCATGTGTGTGCACACTTTATAAAGGGGAGTACTGTCTTGTTGCACAAATATATTGATTAGGACATCAAATAAAGAGCATTAAAGACAGTTGGTTGACAGCTGAGTAAAACTGTAACTTCTCAGTTAATCATGAACACTCACGTACAAGTAGTTCAGTTCATAGTAACAGCATCATCTCTAGAAAGGTGTGGTGATTTGGATTGCGTAGTCCTTTGTAGAAACCAATTTTCAGCCAGAGCAGTTCCCACACATAGGTCTGACCAGTCCTGGACACAGGACCAGCTTTTCCTTATTCTTATAGTCAACCCCATCCCCCATTGAGGGGGTCACTGCAAGCTGACATTTACAAGGCCTCCTAATCTGCTGAGAGATTGATGAACCGTCATCCAAAACCACCTCCTCCTTCCCTCAAAACAAATGGCTTGGCTTTTACTTTTACTTCTCAAACATGTTTTCATCTTTCAGAATTAGTTTGGAAAAGGGTTTTGTCTCGGAGAGTAGATTTGTGTCAGCATTTTTATACATGTACACCCTGTCTGTGTCTGTTTATGGCTTGATACTTGCCTGTATATGTTTAGTGTCCATTACACTCAGACATGTGTGTTGTGTTTATTATGTGCAGGGAGTTACACTGTGTACCTGCACTGCCAGGTCCTGTCCTGCGCACAGACACACAGGCAAACTGAAGCCAGCTGGCTTTGCAGAGAGTCTGCCATCTGTTCTGATTTATGTAAGACTGTTAACCCTGGACTAGGTTGGCTCCCACCAGCTCCCACTAGCCCACTAGCAAAGTGACAAACTAACAGACAAAGTAGCCCTCCTTTCACAAGTGTAAAAAGTATACACACTTTTGCAGATTTGAACAATGATGGGCAATATATTTTATGTTATAATGAGATAAACCAGCACTTTTACCGTTTAGATCAAAATAATTTCATGTAAAAATAAACAGCTGTATGACTAAACAATGTCAGACAGACCAATCATGGATTGGTGGTCTGAATGCAATTGGGGGAAAAAAATTATAATATCAA
Organism: Istiophorus platypterus; assembly: GCA_016859345.1. Lineage (NCBI taxonomy): Eukaryota > Metazoa > Chordata > Actinopteri > Istiophoriformes > Istiophoridae > Istiophorus > Istiophorus platypterus. The sequence goes on along the minus strand of CM029116.1, from coordinate 10,968,036 downwards.
TACTGTGTCTGCAATTAACATTACAACATAAAAACACTGAGATATGCAGTGTTAATTGTGAGTGGCTCCATTTACAAAGAATGTATGGTCATTCACCATGTAGGCAAAACTTTGTAAGTTTTCATTTGTTCTCCTTTGTTGAGGAAACATTCATTCATTCATGGAATCTGGGCTGTTGGACATGTTTAACCCACTTTTTATCATTCATACCACACTGCTGGTCACAGGTAAATACTGAGTCACTGTCAAGTTTCAATGTCTTAGAACTATACTGTATATCCATTACATATATACTGTGTTTATATTTTTATACCAAGGTCAAGCACTGTTATAGCTGCATAAAATGCAGGATTTTAGTAGGGTCAAAGACTCAGGTTGACCCATCAACACTAGGGTAGTTACAAGTTCTTCCCAGATGCTTCCTTCAGTGTGACAGTAGTGTCAGAGATGAAGGGGTTGAAAAGCACAGAATGCTTGGAAATCTCATGCCCCCCCCCCCTTCTGATTAGTATGTTGTTGACTTGCATTAGGGCTGGGGGAGCAGAGAGCGGTCAGGGCAGACATATTTAATGCTTGTGAAGTAATGGGGCTGAATCAGCAGATAGCTCCACTGGGAGCCATTAGTCCAGACATGTGTCATTAACCCTTTCCCTGGCCTGAGCTCCACCCCTGCCAACCCCCACTCTTCTCAGCCCGGGCCACGAAGACCAGAGCACTGTTTCAGGTGGTGCAGATAGAGAGAGGGGGAAGGGGTAAACCAATTGCACAAAAACACACTTTCATTTTCTCCTCTGATTTGTTTTCTAATATTTTCCCTGCTCCCCTCTCAGTCTGTTTCCTTCTCTCCTTTTTTAGTGCTTTGTTTTCAAGATAACTTTTGCTTGTTTTTGTATGTTGTGTCAGACTGTTGTTGTTTTCACGAGGCAAGTCACGCCTATAAACGCATGACTTGCCTTTAAAATAAAAGTGTATAATAGAGATAAAGTTGTGCTGCACAAAACATCTATTTTTCATGTATTAAATCTTCACACCCTGGTGATTTCACAGGTCTATCTAATAGGAAGATATTTAGTATGTTGGCTATGGTCTGATTCATGTAAGTTACAATGGATTCTAATAGTTTTCACAGTAGGAAAAGTATCAAAATGTCAAACTTCTCAAACCACTCCAGCACTATAATCCACATCTTTGCTCTCCAGCTACATGTGCAATATGTTCCAAACCCTCCTATTTTGGCCAAAATATGTCTAAATGCACAGCTTCAATTTGTAGTTATTGCAATGAGTTGCTCACAAACAGAACTAGCTCACCATGTAAGGTACAAACTTGATACTCCTACTTTTTTCATTCTTTCTTTCTGCCATAGAAGGTTGTCACATTTGGAATGCATGGTAACCAATATAACTAAAACTGAGCACAGCCGCTGTTCTGTGGAAAGGACAAAACTGTTAACTGTCAACAGTCACCGTTCAAGTTTACAGGGAATGAGTATTTGATACTAAATAGATGGGTAGAGTAACACCGTAATTGCGGGATGATATTTTAAAAAAGGAACAACTGAAAAAAAGGAAAACGGTAGCATTGATTGTAAATATGTAGACAGAAACACTTGGAGGAAAATGGGCAGATCATTCCTTTAGTAACAAGTTTGGTTTATATTTTGGGGATTGTCAGAGTAAGAACCTATTTGCCTTAGAGCTAACTTTTTAAAGTAACCTTTTTGCAGGCCTCTCCGTGTTGGCTGTGGCTGCAGGGCAGCAACAGAGAGAAGGGGCAGGCCCATAACACCTGCCAGTCTAAATGGTAAACATATGTCGAGAAATGCAGAGGGAGTTAGGATGAGGAAAGGAGAAGAGAGGGCAAGCACACTCCGTTAAGAGGCTCTAAAGAGGCCATGCATTTGTAGGTTGGATGTGTGTTTTTTTTTTTTTTAAAGTGAGTACCTATGTGTTTGTGTGCGTGCCTGCATGCATGCGTGTGTGTGTGTGTGCAAATGTGTCATTGTCTGCAGAATGTCTGTCAGTATGCCTGTGTGTACCTACGCTATGATTCATACTGCAAGCCAGAGTCTGTGGATCATCATTTAGGTCTTCCTCTGAAACAAAGAGAGAGCCAGATAGTAACAATGCCATCCAGTTATGGTGTAGGATCATAGATGGTAGAACAGCATTATCAAATTATTCTGTGTGGTGCCACAGCAATTCACAGGGTCATTTTACCACATCAGCACTCTAGCATTCGTCAACTGCATCAACTAACGTCTGTGCATCTGTGTCACGTTAACACACACGTTGGCACGCACACAGGATGCTTGTGTGGGTGTTTTGCGCAGTGCTCAAGTGATCATCAAAAGTGTTAGACTACCAGCCCTGGTCTCCTACTATGTCGTTGACACCAGTACATGTGTGGGCATGTGTTTCTGTTTGCATCAGAGTGTCATGCATTGCTTTTAAATGTACGTCATCTGTGTCTATAAGCTCATTTTAAGTTTGAGGGGTCTCCACCCTCTCTCCCCTGGAACTCAGCTGAGAACTGCATGTCATGTCCGCCACCTTCTTTCTGGCCACAAAGCTGCCCATTATTGACAGATGGGGTTCAATGACCAGAGAGTGGACCCCAGCAAGATGGCGGCCCAGGCCCACCTTCCACATCCCACTTCTGCCTCCTAAATATTCCTTTTGGCTCTTATATACTCTGTGCTTACTCTGCTTACTCTTTCTTCTCACTGTATAGTAACTCTCGGTGCAAATGTTGCATCTCCTTCATCCTTGTCCAGTAGAACACCTTTTGACTGCAGTAAAACCAGCTGCCAAATCTGTTGCCACTGACTGATTCACCTCCCCCTCCTGCTCCTCCCCTTCCCAGTCTCTCCTATTCTCTTAATATTCTGTCCTCATCCCGAAAACCTCTCTCTTACTATGGTTACTGTAAAATAATTATTAGTGTTTGCATATATTGAAACAAAATATTTGATTATGAACAGAGGTTCAGCCTGCTGAGACCAAGCAAAGTAACCAGGCTGTTCTTGTCCTACACCAACAAAATGATGGCCACAATGTACAGTTTTGTTGTGTACCAACTATAACAGAGGGCACAGAAACAGAGGTTCAGATTGTCCTCTACAGTCTTTTTGTATCAGCCTTACTGTGGACATGCCCTTAGTCAGTTGGTCTTAAATCCTCCTTCTGTCCCCTCTTTTCATTGAAGAACTTCCCGATGCTGTTTATTTTCCTGACCAGTTTTTTGTTATGCAGCCACCTAAAAATCTAATCTCTTCACCTGTAAGGAGCGAGGGAATAAATGAAAGAAACATAGATCAAGGAGGGAAAGACGCAGGGGTCCTATATCTGAATACTGTTCTGGAAAAGGTTTTCACGTGCCAGGCTTCTACTCTGCTGGCCCTATCCGTTCATCTCAGGAGAGCAATAGGAGTTCCCCCTGTGTCCCATAGTCAGACATTGGCTGACAACTGTGACAAGCCAGAGGATTTTCACCTCTTTTACACACAAAAGAGACACTGGGTAGTCACAAAGGGGGACTATGTAATCACATTTATTTCTTTCTTTATACACACAATATCTTGATGTGTTGCTATCTTATTTTCAGTTATTCTCAAACTCACTAAATTGATATTCTCCTTATCTTATCTTTGCTTCCTCTTACATACACAAACTGCACACATACAGACATGTATGAACACAAGAACTGTACAAAGACCCATTCCCCTTCACACTGACACACGCACGCACACACACACACACACACACACACACATACATATTCTCACTTGCTGGCTTGCTGGCCGGTTATAGAAGGAGTCATATGGCTCAGTGTGTTAAAAGCATTAGGTAAGCATGGATCCAGCAGTTTTCAGCGGGCCTATATCATATGTCCTGCTTCATTACAGTCTGGTGTATACATTCAGCTGCATCTCTGACCCACCATCTATCCATCCCTCTCTGTTCCATCCCTCTGCTTTCCTTTCCCCGTGGGGTCCTGTAACACAGAGTGGGCCATCTCAAGATGTTAGCTGAAGAATAGACGAGATCTCTCAACAATGCCCCAATCTGCTTGAATGTGGAGCTCATGCAAGCACATCACCACTCAGTTTTAGAAAATAGAAAACAATCAATATATGAAGAGAGGCTAACCCCTGTTTCAGGATTTATAAGTAAGGAAGCATTGAGCTGCAGAAATAAAAGGGAGCAGGGAGGGAAAATAAGTTAAATAGCAATTAATTTGACTTTAACAAACTATCCCTTGTCCACATGGCTGTACAGGTCTTGTTTTTTCCTGCAACTATTTTGGGTCCTGATATGACATTAACTGCTGGGAGGGTGCTGACCAAAACCAGCTGAGCAGTGTGTGCATGGCCGACAGACGGGCCAGGAGAGGGAGAGAGATCAAAGCAGAGGGCCTGTAACCTTTAGCCTGCTGACTGTTACCTCTAGCCCTGTCAAAGGCAACAGAGAGGAAATAACGCCACACCTCACATCCCGCAGCTGTTTGTGCATGAGGCAGCAAACACACTGAGGCCTTTTCTCTAAGCTTCACAGCAGCACTTGGTCTGTGGCACGACACTTGTCTCTCCATCGCAAGCAAACAGACTGCGCTAGGCTAACATTAGCACTTTTCTCCCTTCATAAGCAGTTTACAGTTTGAATGCATGTATTTGTGTGGAAGATCACAGAGGAGCGACCCAAAGCCCCACTTGGATCAGCCAGCCACTCACACACAAGGCAGGAGGGAGGTCAAAGACGTTCCAGGGGCAGATGAGAAAGGTTTTAAGGTGATGGTGGATGGGAGTGTTGTGTGACTGTGTGTGTTGTGTGTCTGGATATGACAGAGGGATGGCAGGTCGCCATAGCGGGCAATGGCAAATGATATTGCACAAGAGAGAAACTTATTTAGTGTACCGTCCTCTCCTAATCTGGCTACTGCCCGGTCATATGAGAGATTGTCTTGGAAAACAACAAATCGGAAAACTTTTATATGCTGGTGGATCCAAGGCACAAAATGGCTTTTCTGGTGTGATACTCCTGACGACTTCAGGGCCAGGAGTGAAGAAGGGAGAAGGAAAAAAGTACTGGAAACAGGCAAAAAAGAAGGGGTATATCATAAAGAAAAGGGATACCTAAAGGAAACGGGGAAAGATTGGCAAGGTGTTCTTGACCTAAATACTGCAAAGGGCTGCATAGGTCTCAGTTGTGTCTTTCAATATCACTGACTATCAGAGTCAGTGCAGTCTGGCTGACACAGCACAGCTGACAAGGAAAAAAACTCTATTATTTTGTGTCTGTTAGTCTCTTTGCCTCTCTATCATTCTCCCCCTCCTTCTAAGACTCTGCCTCTGTTAAAGCTTTTCTTATAAAAAGAAGGGAGAGATCTTGTTAATCAAGATTTTGGCTTCAGTTTTGGGGCTCATGCATAAACTCCCCCTTCTCCTTCCCCGTACCCCTGCCCCCCATGCATGTAATAGATGAGGATAGCAGAGAGTGTGTTTACAAGCGCGAGTGCTTGACTTGGCAGGGCTGAGCACTCCTTCAGTGTCTCATAGTTCTCACAGGTCATCACAGCTAAATGACTGACTAACTGAGCCCATCCTTCTACCAGGGTTTATATTATATGTGCTGATGCACACACATATGTACACACTCAATAATAAACTCTCACTCCTTCTCATCTCTAAACTTCTCATTGTTTCTAGTTCCTAAGCTGCCCCTCAAGGTAATTGTATAAGATTGTAGATACATATCTGTAGTCATTAACCACATTGATCTCTCTCCCTCTTTCCTCTTTCTCTCTACCCTCGCCCCCTCCCTCCAGTGGTCCTATGCGTTGGAGAAGCCAAACACAGGCAGTGTGTTCACTTTGGCCTGGTCTGCGGACGGCACCCAGCTGGCTGGGGCCTGCGGCAATGGGCATGTCATCTTTGCCCATGTGGTGGAGCAGCACTGGGAGTGGAAGAACTTTTTGATCACCCTTACCAAGAGGAGAACCATGCAGGTAAAACAGAGGGACACACACACACACACACACACATCCACATTTAAGTTTCTGCTCCTTTTCAGTCTTAAACCTTATAGAAATTCAGTTTAATCTTGTTGAGGGACTCAGTGTCTTGTATCATTGTTAACTCTGCCAAGGAGGTTATTATTTCACCTGTGCCTTTTTATTGGTTTGTTTATTAGTCAGCAAGATTATGCAAAAAGCACAGAACCAATTTGCACCAAACTTGGTGGAGGGATGTAGCATGGGGCAGGGAAGAACCCATTACACTTTGGTGCAGATCCAATTAGAGGGGCAGATCCAAGAAAAAAAAAAATTTATTATCATTTTACTTAACATTGGCAGATTGGGTCTTTGCGATATTTTTGTCAGAATTTGGCCTTGGCGGAGGTATATGCTCTACTGAGCGCCATTCTAGTTTGGTTTTAGTTTATTTTGACGAAATAAAAGAAGAGATAAAAGACTGATAAGACACCAAGCAATGACAGACACAGGAAGAAACAAAACAATTTTTTAGTAAATTTAACCTAAAAAAAAATGGCACAGTTACATGCCTTTACAAAAAAAATGTACTGGAAGCATATCTTGATACATGGGCTGTCATTAGTGTTAAGGTTTTACATGTTAAAAGTGTCTTCAGGGATTAAAAAAAAAAAGATCACTGACTGTAAGTGAGAAAAAAAAAATCATGAAGGAATTTCACCAGACAAACATTAGCAGAGTCAAGCTTTGAAAGTAATCATAACAAGAGCATTGAAACTGTAAGTGGTGTAAGGCCATAAGCATACTGTAAAGAGATGAGTGAGTATGCTATGTAGAGAAGCAAATGCTTCCCCGGCCTTGGCTCGTTGTATAGTAGGATCCTCCCAGTGTGCCAGTGTGCTGCCCTGCAATGACAATGACCAGCCTGTCTAGCTGCCTCTCTTGCTCCACCATTCTCTACTGTTAAAACTCTTGCTAACCACAAGGTAGTGTTTAAATGCAGTTAAAACACCCTAATGTACATATGTACACACACTTGTATACTTTCAGAAAGCAATACCCACGCACACACACACACACACACCTACAGAAACAAGGTCATGCATGTGCACTCATTTGCCGTAGACATCTTTACCAAGTAAAGTTTGTGTAAACCAAACAAAGTTGGGTCATCATCCATTTATTTTCAGCCTTGCAGGCGCTTTTCTGTCTCCCTCCTCCCCCTCTCCTCCTCACAGTCCGTTTAAAGCTGCACATCTGCCAGTGGTTTGTGAATCAGCCAGCTAAATTTACCACCTTGCGGTCAAATGTTTTTTATTCCTGGTTGTGTTGCATGTAAATTTGGCTTTCTGGGGGGAGCAGAGGAGGAAGATTTGTAAAGCTGTAAAAATAACCCCACCTTTCACCTGGTGCTGGAAAAGGCCTTTTCATTCATTTACATGGAGAGCTGAAAGGAAGTATTTATCTATGCTGGTGAAAAAATGAGAACCAACCACTGCTCACAGACACTCAAAACATAAAAAATGTCTTTCTCTGACCACTGGTGCCCTACGTATACTTGGACATACTGTAGACTGTTTCCTGTGTATATTAAGAATAAATAAACTCCACTGTGTATGTGACTACGTTCAAGGCTATTGGTAAAGCCAGTTTCTCCCCTTTGTTGCTTCCATATTTAAGTGTAGAGTGTTTGCTCAGTGATATAAAGTTTATGCTTGCTCAGTAATTTCCAAGATCTTTATTCATCTCTACTCTTGTTTTTTTCACATCACTCATTTTTTGCCCTCCCTACCTTCTTTTTTCTCAGGTGCGGAATGTGATGAACGATGCAGTTGACGTATTGGAGTTTAGAGATCGAGTCATCAAAGCCTCGCTGGCATATGGTCACCTGGTGGTCGCCACTTCCCTCCAGTGCTATGTTTACAAGTCAGTAGAACCTGAAATGTAGATTCACACTAGGCTAATGTTATCAGATGACCTTTATGTGTGTTTTGGAATATCATAGGTAATTTAAGTGGTAGGTTTCAATTTTACACATTGCGGAAATGGCAAGAACACAGCGATCCTCTGCTATTGCTGTAAATGACATGAGGACTGTACAAAAAGTCTGTGGAAAGTCTTTGTCCGGGCTAGTTTCTGTATATGTAATGATTTTACCAATATATTCTTCATGCTCTTTCTGTAGATATAGCTCCTCTCCTGTCATTGTTATTATTTATATATTTCTAACTTAATTGAAATCTGTTTCCTTTCTTGGTCTTGTTTCTGTGATCTTCCATCGTCTGCACTTATGCCAGATGTAGCACTTTGTTATTGGATGTACCTATTTACACTAATTTTGCTGTTTGTTTTTTTGTTTGTTTTCTTTTCTTTTTTTGGTTTATTTGTGGCAGCTCAAGAAACTGGAATACTCCCCTCATCTTTGACCTGAAGGAGGGAACAGTCAGCCTTATCCTGCAAGCAGAGAAGTGAGTCCCTTTTCCAGGAGCAGTGCAGTAAGAGAGAGAACAGGCTGTTGGATCATTTATCAACTTCTCTAATGCTTCATTACTCCACACTGACCACTCATCAAGCAGCCGAGCAAACACACACACACACACACACACACACACACACACACACACACACACACACACACACACACACACACACACACAGGCACTGTGCTCTAGCTTAGCCTGCCCTGTCATACAATAAGGCTGAGAGTGAAATCACTGGGGGAAATTAGATTAATATGGAGAAGCTCTTGTGCAATACTCCAGTGCAGTGTTGCTGACACTCAGCATAGAGCTAAATAGATTACTGGCCATTCTGTAATCACAGTCGAATTTGATGAGTCTTGCTGAGGAAAAGTGAGTTAATGTTCAATACATGTTTAATACACCTGCTTTTTGCCAGTTCATTAAATGGTGTCACCTCTTCATTCTTTTACTTTTTAATATTTCAACTGTCTCATCTCCCTCTTTGCTCCCTCTCTTCCCCCACATATAAAATCACATATATACAATACACTTACCCTGCTCTTATCCTCATGTCTCTGCCACCCAGACACTTTCTGCTTGTGGATGGAGCAGGGTTGTATACATTCTCCTATGAGGGTCGACCGATATCCTCCCCCAAGTTCCCTGGTTTGAGAGCTGACATCCTAAATGCCCAGGGTGTCTCTCTTAGTAACGACACCCTAGCCATCCGAGACAAGAGTGATGAAAAAGGTAAGAGAACCACTGTTGCTACTAAAATGTTATGAATATTCTTATAAAAGTTTACTATACCCTCTTTTCCCTTTTTCTTCACCAGTAATCCTACTCTTTGATGCCCTGACCGGGAAAGCCCTAGGAGATGGGAAGCCCTTAACCCACAAGGTTGGTAATCCTTTGGCTTATAGAGTAGAGACATTTCTCGTTGCTACAAATGGAAGTTTTTCTTTCATCTTATTTTTCATTTTCATCTTAGTTTTGTCCTTTTAAAAATATCACTGATAATAGTCAGGACAGAAATACAACAATTTCTAAAGTACTTAACAATTGTAATGGCTGGGGTGTGTTTTCAAGGACTGCAATTCCCAATTATTTTGGTAATATTAGAGTTATATATAAGATGTTAAATACAAGGATAAAGTCATATTGGAAAATATTATGAGTTTGTGACGTTTTGTAGGCCCTACACACCCATAGTCACTCACACGTTTACTGGCTTAGACTACCTCTCAGGATTGTGTGGGTATTTACAGACCGCATTTTGATATCTTACTCAGGTGCCTCTGTGTTGCTACACCTGTTAGGGTTGGACACTATACACCTATACAATTTTTAGTAATTCATGAGGTTTGCTTATCTTAACTAAACAACTGCTGCAAATGCCAATTCTCCAGTCATAGCATAGTACAGTCAATTTTTTAGCATGCCAAAGCTGTGTTCATGGGACAAGTGCCTGGTTACACCACAAAGTCGCACAGTGAAATGAATTTGTCTGTTTTTGCAAAATAGGTGATGCCTGAAGCCAGGTGACATAGTGACATTATAATATGGGTCACGGGACATAGCTAATGCGGTAGCTTCTTTATTGTAGAATACAAAGCTTACAACTGTCAATACAGTTTGCAAATGATCTTCAGTGCAAACTTGTGTCAGAGTTCATCGAAGTTGAGCACTGTGCAAATTTACTTCACCTCTCCTAGCAATTCCACTGACAATGCTGATTCGACCAATATGACTTGATTTCAGCATATTGCTGTTTTAAATTCCAGAGTGACATGGCCCTAAAAGTGATGTTTGGTATCAGGAGTTTGGAGGGTTTCCACATTTTTTGCCTTTTCAGATCCAAACCACACAGAGCAAAAGTGTGTTAGCATGCCTAGCTAACTAGCATGGTACCAGCGATGATTAGGGGATTTCCTAGGAGGTAGCATACTTTTAACTAGCCACATCATTTTGTTGGATTGCAGGTTATATTTGAGAAAGCTCTGTTCGGGACAGGCACAGGGCAATGACATGTCAAAGTGATTCTCAAAGCCTCTTTTCTAAAAAAAAATTAAGCAAATTAGTGACAAAATGCTGACAATAAAGCATAAACCTCATCTTTGTGTGACTTTTTCATGTAAGTTTTGTAATATGAAGGATCCAAATGGGGCTACATCAAAAATATCCCCAAAATATTGTACTATAACACTTGAGCTAGCTAGACCCAGCCTTCTCTGTAAGATTTATGCTACTCCTGTTTTCCATGTCTTGTACTTGAATCAGCTGGGGAGAATATTGAGGTTTTTGCCTGTAAGCTGTAGCTAAAACTAGTGGCTAATTTCTTGCCCTTGATGATTCAACAACTTTCATCTAAATAGACCTAGTTGAGGAAAACAGCCTTTTCAGAGCGAGTGTCTGTGCTAAAAATATACTAACACATATCCAGAACAGGGAAAGACAATAAAGACACAAGAATAGAATGGGGGAAGGACTTTGAGGTCAAACTAAGAGGGAAAGAGACAAAAAGAAGGAAAGAATTAGAAGAAAAGAAAAAGAAGTAGAGGTAGCAGTAGTTACTGTTTGTCAGCATGGCTTTGTCTGCCAGTACTCCACAGCTCCAAGACACTGCAACAAGGCCAGCTGGCTCTGGCCAAAAGCACACACACAAACTCAAACACAGGTTCACACACACACATATAACCATTCAATGTCTCTCTATCTCTCTCTCTCTTATACACACACTCTGCAGAAAGGCTTTTGGGTCACAGTACAAACCACTCTCCCACTTTTCCTTTATTTTCCTGATCTTTTGTCCTCCTTCCATCACTCACTGCACTATTCCCTTTTACCTTTGAGCTTGTATGTGTGCGTGTGTGTGTGTGTGTGTTTGTGTTTGTATTTATGTGTAGCTGGAGGTGGTCGAGATAGCTCTCGACCAGTGTGGCCCATCCACTGACAGGAAGATTGCCCTTATAGACAAAAACCGTGACCTCTACTTGACTTCCGTGCGTCATCTTGGGCGAGTACTCAAAATCTGCAAAATCGGTGAGACAGGGAGTAGGGAACTCGCTTCACAATAAGTGTAGTGACTCTCTTTGCTTTTATACACAATTTTAGCCAGCACTGGATGAACTGTATTGCTGTGTGTGTGTTCTGTCCTATAGGTAGCATGGTTCACAGTATGGCATGGAATGATGCTGCTAACATCCTGTGTGGAATCCAAGACAACCAGTTCACAGTGTGGTATTACCCAAGTGCTGTCTTCAGTGACAAAGAACTGCTGCCAAAAACACTGTACATAAAGGATGGCAGGTATTCAGAGTCCTCAGCACTTACTTATATACTGCAGTTTGAGCATAAACAGCTGATACTGTTTGCCAGAGTGATGAGTAGGCTACTATCACAGAAGCAGAAGGTTATGTTAAAATTAGAAGCTGGCCAGAATTATAAACATCCTATAGCAAAGAATGCAAATGTGCCCTGACACTTTTCACATGAGCTTAAAACAGTCAGGGAAGAGAATTGGTAAGAAAAGATTTGTCAAGTAAGAACTAGGAGGGATAGAGGCCGCTTCTTTTCACCTCCCAGCTTGTTCCCAGAGGAATAAGACATAGTGCTTTAGGAGCTCCTTTCTGCCAGCAGCTGTCAGACTGCAATGCTTCCTGCCCAAACGTCAGAGTGCCTGCACATCTATACAGACAGTCCTAGACTATTTTTGCATGTGTTCGCTATACTAATCTAAACATTTGATTGCACAGTTTTGTTTTTATTTTTGCTCCAATTGTACTTACCACATATTTCTTTTATTCTTTGCCTCTCTCCGTGGTTTATGGCACGCTGTTGTTAACTTTTACACTTATTATACTGAATGATACTTTTTAAGACGTCATACATTTGCTCTTAATAGGATTAAGTTTTGTAAGTTTTGTAATTGTAAGTTACTTATGTTTACACAACCTCAATTTAAGTTGCTGTTTTTCAGGGGGTTTTTTGTTGTTTTTCTTGTAATATATTAAAAGTCCTGCAGCCAGTTTTTTTCATGGGAGTCATTAAAAGTTTGTTTTTATTCAATGTGCAAATGGGGAACACCAGATACCAAGTGGAAAGAGCTATTAAATAAACGAATACAAAGGCTCCACTTTTGCGAACGTGTCTAGGTTTTTAGGATATCTGTGATGGAAGGCAGGTTGGACCAAGTACAGTGCAAGTTACAAAAGCAGCACTGTCAGTATGTTATTTCATCAATTCAGCCAAATTGTATATGTGGTGGGCTCCCACAAATTTCTCTTTGTATTAGAAATTTTGGCACACAGACATGCAGGCATATGAAAACTGGCAAAAAACTGCAAGGTCAATAAGTTGATTGTTGTTTTCTTAATTAGCACAATCCATCATCCTCTGTATGTTATCATGTTAGATGTTTTTTTTTTTTGCCATAACCTATACATATGCTATTAAATGGTCAGTCTTTTTTCCCACTAGTATTCTTACTCTTATTTTCATCCTCACTATCAGTACTTGCTGACAGGCAAAAACTGAGTGTACCTTACTGGATTTTCTGGTCACATGCATTCGATCTAACTCTACCAAGTGTGTTTTTGTCATCCTCAAAGCGAGTTCAGCCGTGCCCCCCACATTCTGAGCTATGTTGGCACTAAGGTGACGTTACGCCAAGGAGACGGCTCACTCTTCTACAGCTGTGTACCTCCCTACCCAGCCCTGCTTCATGAATATAGCACATCTACACGCTGGGAGGATGCACTGCGCCTCTGCCGCTTTGCCAAGGTAACTTAATGGCATGTCTTGATTAATGCCAGTGAAGAAACTGTCAGTTTGAACTTGGTTATAGCTGCTGTGACATCATTCCTACATCTGGTCTTAGTGTTTGTATACCCGTTTGGAGTATTTATTTACAAAGCTACATTACTTGTAGGCATTAATCACTAAATTTCTTCTACTTTGCATTTGTATATATATATATACTGTAATTGACCTCAAGATAGTGTGTCAGATCATGCAGTCTAGGGCTCTGGCACAGTCCAGGATCCTGTGGTGTGTGTCACGCGCACGCATGCATGTATAAAAGAGAGCGAGACAGAGTCTGAAATAAGAAGGTAGTAGACAGGTTTATGGGCAAAGACCAGCAGGCTTTAATTAGCCTTCAATTAGCCTGGTGACACCATTTACCGGATTTAGCCCCCTAGTCCTCACTCATAAATACACACTCTACTAAATGCATGTGTAAACTCTCAGCACACATGTGCCCGTGCACATTGAACGCCGCAGTGTGAGACTGCATCTTTGCCTGGGCGATGATGCAATAACCACAGCCCTGAAGAAATGGACGCTAGTAGTAAGAGGAGGGTGGGACATAAGGGACGGAGAGAGAGGCATGGGTTTTAAGAGCTTTTTCCTCGACCCCTCCCCCCTTTGCTTCTGGTAAAAGTTTGGTGGCTGCGTGGCTTTTCCCAGAATCATAGTTGATGTTGTCCGTAAGCCCTCAGCAGATTGGAGTTGATACATGTGATTTTGAGTGAGTTTAGAGCCATACACAAATAAAGGAATATATAACATACTACAGAGGACATTAAGCTAACTACGATACAGGAACACAAAAGGAAGACTTAGGTAGTCAAGTTTTTGTATCAAGTTTCCAACCTCAGGCAGTGGCTGTCAGTGTTATTTTGTCATTTCCAGGAGTGGTTTCCGAATAGAGCTGTTTGTCTTAGTGATGGACATCGATTAAAGGGGGAATTACAGAGTGGTGACTCTAGTGTGAAGTTTGCTCAACTGTTGGCCAGTTGGCGGTTAAGGCTTCACTTTGATGAATGCAGCTGCATGGAATAAAGCGGTGACACATTTGTTTACATTCATAGATGTTGTGTACTGGAAATGTCTATGTTTATGTTTGTTTTTGTGTGTAATGCATTTTTTCTTAAGGGCTTGGAGCATGACTACAATGAGCCATGCCAGGATATGAACAGGATGTAATCGAGAGTATAAAGACACCATCATTCCCCGCCCCTGTGCACACTCAGACGCACACATCTCAAACTATTTTAAATCTGCCACTCCCATCATGGTTTGCTATGTTCTTGAACATTACAAGTTAGAATTGTTCCGCATAAAAAATGTTGGAAAACGTAAAAAAAGGGTTAAGGTAATGTTTTAAGTCCTGCAAAATTAGCAAAGTAATTCAAACTCTTCTTCACTTCACTTTCTCCAGGACTGTCACTTACCTGTGCTTCTTAGATATCACAAAATGCAAAGGTTAGGAGGTAAAATAATTTCTAGCACATGGTATGTACATATGTGGGTAATTGAATATATGGTTAAAGTAAGTGCAAAAAGAAAAACACACTAGAAAATAGGAATCACATTCAAAAGTTAGTCTTAGGGTCACTGTTTTTAACTCAGACTAGCAAACACGATCACGTTTCATTCAATCATGGCCTCCCTTCACCAGCTACCTGTTGCTTTGAGAATCAGTTTTAAGATTTTATTGATGATTTACAAAGCCCTGAGAAGCATTGCCCCGAGCTACCTATCAGATTTCTTACTGCCCGATGTCTCTTCCTGCTCCCTTGGATCATCAGTGTCACTTCAGTTTCTTCCAAGAACAAAGATGATAAAGCCTTTGCAGTCAGGACTCCCTAGATTTCGAAATTACTTTCCCGAGGAGATCAGGACAGCAAACTCTCTCTTCTTTTAAATCACTGTTAAAAACACACTTGTTTAAAAAAAATTTTTTGGTGAATTAACTTTATGTCATTTTAGTTCATTTTACTTAAATTGTGTTTTATAATGTGATTTGTTTTTATTGCTCTGAGTTTATTTTATTCTCTTTGCCATTTAAATGTGTTCGGTTTTATTGTAAAGCACTTTGTAACTGTGTTTTGAAAACTGCCTATGCTTCCATCTCTTTAGGATGAATCTTTGTGGGCATGTCTTGCTGGTATGGCTATGGCAAACAGGGAGCTGACCACAGCGGAGATGGCCTATGCTGCCATTGGAGAAGTAAGAGCATTAGTTAAAGGCTAAGTCAGTCGTACACACATTTTTTTAGCCAGGTCTTCCAACACAAGCACACATACACACACACACACACACTTGCTTACCCTCTCCCTCTTTTCTTTTAGTTACCTAGGGTGCAGTACATCAACTTCATAAAGGACCAGCCATCTAAGGAGTCGTCTTTGGCCCACACACTGATGTTCAGTGGCTATGTCCAGGAGGCTGAGGCCACCCTGTTACAAGCTGGGCTCATCTATCAAGCCATACAAGTCAACATTGACCTTTTCAACTGGGAGAGGTACAACTCAAGTGTTTCTGTGCATGAGGGTATAGCTGGAAGTAGAAGGACCGTCTAAGTCATTTTTTTTGGGGGGGGGGGTATTTTTTCTCAGCCTTGTAAGGGTAATTTTTAGGAGAAGGTTTATAAATAGGCTTGAACGAGAGTTAAGGTGAAGCATGTCTGTCCATACAGGATGGATGTATATCTACATATTGTCATCTTGTGTCCAGGGCACTGGAACTGGCAGTTAAACACAAGACCCATGTGGACACTGTGCTGGCCTATAGGGAGAAATTCCTACAAAAGTTTGGCAGGAAGGAGACCAATAAAAGATACCTGCAGTATGCTGAAGGGGTAAGTAAGGTCAGCCTGTCTGCTTCACTGGATTAATTGATTTGGGTTGCGATTACAATGGATGTATTTTTAGCAGAGGGGGGTGTCTTTTTCTAATTATTTCAGTGGGTGTCAGCCCATCAGCTTTTTACACACTGCTTATACAATATGAAAGCCTCTAGAGTAAATGATTGGATGAGCTAAACAAAGAACTGAGGAAAGCCTAAAAGTTGTTGTTCCTGTCCACTGCCAGAGCTGTTTAGTCTCACAGATCACTTGCATGAGCATCAGTTGGGGGCCTCAAAAAAATGCCAGTGTCATCAGGATCAGAGTAGAAGAGCATTAAAAAATGCCACACTTTTCAGGCTTGATCCCTGCCTTATCTTTTAATGCAACTAATTTGGCTACTTTGTGTTATCATTCCCATACTTATCATAAGAAAAATATGGTAGCTCATCTAAGCTCACTTCATCTCGTCTTTCTGTCTCTCTGCCAGGTTGAGGTGGACTGGGAGAAAATCCAGGCGAAGATAGAGATGGAGTTGTCTAAAGAAAGAGAGAGGGCAGCTAATGCCTCTGCAAGGAGCAGCATGGCCATTCGACGTTAATATTCAGGAGACCTTTTGATAATATGTTCACTTTTGCAGAAATTTATTCCCATGTGTTCTTGGCAAATTTGGTGAATAATAGGGGGTTTGGCTGGACCTCAGGGTAAAAAAAAAAATCTGTACTCAAGGTACAATGTCCTCCATTAGTTACAAGTATGTTAACTTCCAGTTATAAACAAAATGGAACATTTGGAGATGTTAAGATTAGTAGGCCACAAAGAATATGACACTTGACTCTGACTCCTACACTACAATCTTGCGGTATACGCTGTGTAATATAAAACATTTGCGCAACATTGTACATGACATTCTGTTACAGTGGGTGGATGATTTTACTTTTGATAAGAGTATCAGTGTCTCTCAGCAACAGCCCCATTATGGCCTTTCTATCATATCAGCTTATCAGCGATTTCAGTGTGTCAAGTTCAGAGTTGAGTGTTTTCTTTTCCCATTTGTCAAAATTAACTTGGTATGTTCTGTCACGCACAAATGTATTGCTTTGTTTTTCTTTTGTCATTGATTGTTGACTTTGTGTTTTTATATGGATAGATATTTTCACAGTTTATAAATTCAAAGCTTTGCCTCTCTGTAAACACTAAAAAGAATTCAGTTAATAAAACAAATGGGAATACTGTATGTATTCTGCCAAAATATCCTCTCTTATTATTGCTTTCCCTATTTTTCACATTACTTTAATGTCTTGATGCTTTGCTGGTTTTATACAAAGATCACAGAGTATATTTGAAGTGTTTTTTCAGCTATGCACATAGACCCAGTAGGTATTTCTGGATGCATGTGAGTTTTACAGTCTAATATATCTTCAAAATGTGCTTCTCTTTGAGTTACTCTTGTATTTCCTTTTTTTGCTGAGGTGTGAAACCAACTGCTTGCCATGCAGCTCCACCCCCTGGTTGGCAGAAGGCCAGTACATCAGCAGACCGTTATAGTCCATCCTTCTCTAGTGGTCCAGGAGGGATAAATGAGGATCCGTCTCAGAGCTCTCCAAAATACAACGGCTAGACCATATCATGATGATGTGGACAGATATTGTAGAAAGTGATCAGCGTAATCCCCGAAAATGTGAGTGGCTGCAGATGCTGAAGCATCAGAGAAAACAGTAGATGTGGGAAAATCTTATCAATGGGTTCATTCTCTCTTGCCGTTGCTCTTTTTTTCTCCCTGAGCACCTTGTACTTTTAGCCACTTCTAGCCCAAGTTTCTCTCTGAATCACTGTCTTTCTCTTATTTTACTCCCTGCATCCACTTTCTTTCTAAGCCTACTCACTATGTGATAAACCAGTCACTCAGACCAAACACCATTAATCTATCAAAAGACCTATTAAGGAGGAGTCAGGTTTCACATGCATTACCACTGAGTGGCCACACACATTGAAAATGAGGATTGAAATGTATGTGTTGTAATCATAGTCCTTTTTAAACTTTTCAGTGCATATCAGCCTAGTCTTAGCAATATGATGATGATTTTTTTTGCATATTGGTTATGATCCAAGAATATAATCCATTTGATTTTTTTTTTCTATAATACCTATATTGTGTAGTCTTTCCTAGTTCTAAACATCACACCAGACATTTTGAGCCTCATCTTTAAATCATGAACAGAAAAGTCCCATTTAAACTTTGGTTCTCAGTGGTAACTACTGGTACAATAAACAGGCTTTGTAAATATTTCATTATTTTGAAACTAAATAATCCAAGATAGACACTTTACTTTTATTAACTCACAGAGCTGTATACACATATTCAATGAATCACAGGTTCTCATTTTAAAAAAAATGATGGCCAAACAATGCAGCACCCCCAAGATATAGTTCCTGGATATAATGTGGAATTTATGAGGAGGATAATGCTCATTGAATTGTCCTGTATAGCTGATTGTTTCTTTGGTCCAGTGAGCATTATAATAACTGGATCGTTGATCGTTTCAGATTCTAATGGTACTTACACCGGATCCATTTTGTGTAAATGTGTGCGTACAGTGTATTTGCCCACATTCTTATCTGTGTTTATCTGTGCGCATGTTTATTTTTATTTCTGTCTGTGTCTCTGTCTACATTTGTGCACATACAGTACAAATTTGAATTGTAATATGTTCATTTTAGGAAAAGAAAACGAACTATATTAGTGTCTCCCTGCTGTCAGGGGGATGTCCCAGCTTTATATTACCTCCCATGGTTTGAGTAGCTTTCATACATGGCTTCATGTATCTAAGGATTGTATACTCCACCTCATCTACCCATCAGTGGGTTTTAAGTGTGGATTTAATGCTCTTAAGTCCTAACTCCACCCACCCACAAATTTCCCTCTAGAAAGGAAAGCCATCAGTGTTAACTCTTGCCTCTGCCATCATGATCTGGCAGTATTGGATTACAAGCCACCACAATCAACCTCAGACTTTTTAGTGTCAGGAGCATTAGGAGAGCTTGAGTTCTCTAACTGTAAAGGCTAGTTTTGTGCATACAGATGCTTCGGAAGCAACCTCTTCTTCCATAGTTTTTAAACATTTGATATAATTAGAAAAAAATTTGACAGAAATGGAAGTTGCCTTTGTTGTGGTTAATAAGAATGCCAGGCATTGTATTGCCCTAATGAGTATGCTCTTTCTGATGGCAGATAACCAACATGCAGCTTTTCAGATAAATCAGTTACGTTGATGTGATAAGGTGAGAGTCACTGGGTGCTACGCACTGCTTGTGCACCATTAAAGAGGTAAATAAATTTAGGTTGATTGACAGAAAATTAATTGGCAACTATTTTAATAATGGATTTGAATCGTTTTTAAAAGTAAAATTGACCAAAAAAAATCACTTGATCCAGCCTCTCAAATGAACATAATTGCTGGTTTTCTGAAACCTTGTGTCATGGTAAATTGAATATCATTGTGTTTTGGACTGTTGGTGCGATGAAACAAGCAACGTGAAGACATCATCTCGGGCCCTGGGAACCTATGGTGGACATTTTTCACTATTCTATTGCTTTTTAGGCCAAACAACAAGTCATAATAAGTTAATCATGATAATAATTGGCATGTTATTCGATGAAAAAGTAAGTGTTATTTGCGGCTGTAGAGGGGATTATCATGCCAGAATTTTCCTTTAGTCCGGGGCTAGAGAGAGGAAACTGCTGGCGTTTAGTTGAACACACACCCACTTAATGTCAAAGTAAAGACATATAATGGCAAATGAGCCTTTTCATTATTATAATCTATTATAATTATATTATAATCGTTTTAATAGGCAGTTAATGGTAAATATACCTATAGCTTTAATCTAAATTTAGCAGGGTCCGAAATTAACTTTTTTGCTCACCGGCCAAAGTGGCTGTTAGATGAAAGAAACAAAACAAAAAAACTCCACCGGCCAAGCATATTTTTTTACACACATTTCACACAACATTTCATTCATGATAATGAGGGAATATGTTAAATATAAACTTAAAGAGGACAGCGCAATATTTGCAAAAATCCTTTTAATATACTGATCAGCGGTAAATACATTCATTCACAAATCCGTTAAATTAAAATCCGAATGAAAATGTACCTATTTATTTTCATTTTCTGGGTATCGCCACGTTCCTTTAAATAATTTATCTATATACAGATAGTGGTATCCAGCCAGCCAGCTAGGATAACGATACTTATCTATCCAGCCAATCTCTCTCCCCGAAAGTCAGAACCAGTAGCAGCAGCAGCAGCAGCGTTTGGCAGATTGTCACCGGAAAGTTTTCTGAACACTCGTCGATATTACAGGTTACTGTAATAGACTGTTATTATTAAATGTGCTCAGCGCACGCTCAATCTCTCTCTCTCTCTCTCTCTCTCTCTCCCTCTCTCTGTCAGCTAGTACTGGACAGGCAGCAGGTGAGTTTACCTGAGGGTCGTTACCTAGATTACCCGCCGAGCCACGCAGCGGGGCGCCCGTAAAACGAAACGGCGGAGACCCTCGGGCTTAATGACCGCCTCGGTACAGACCTTTACCCGGATGGTCCTCTGAGATCCCCCCGCCGCGCTTGGCGCTTGGCGGGTGTTGGTCTGGGATCCTGAACCCCCGAGTGAAGCAGGCCATTAAGCCTGATGTGACGAGGTGTGTGTAGCGTCAGCTTGGTTGTTTGTTTGTTTGTTTTGTTTTTTAATAGCATGTATAGCAGCAAAAATAATAATATTGATAAAAGGCACCCGTTGCCTCAATAGCCTTAGGTGCAAATTAAGCAAAGGTAGATCTGAAGATATTTCTCAGCCTGCATCTTGAAACCACCCTTCCAGGGACGGAGAAATATGACCGCCGCCTGTCCCTGTCTCATCCTTGTTTCCTGTTTGCTTGTCCCTTTGTTTTATTTGTTTTGTTTTGTTGCATCCCCCCCCTTCGCTGGGTCTTGTCTGCTTTGGGACAGTATTCGAGATCTCGTCTGACATGCTATCATCAAAATACAACGTCGCTTTCTGGCAGTTTACACCATATCTGTGTGCCAGCTGTAATCTCTGCCTTTGTTTTTTGTTTTTTTTGCCCCCCCATCCACCCCCCGGATTCAGAACCTGGGAGAAACTGATACACGTGGCCTTGGGCAGAAAGGCTCCTGGGATCAGAGATTTTTTGTTTTTCTTTATATTTATTATTTATATATTTATTACCCCATATCTACCGTGGCTTCAGCTTCTGCAGTAGACATATCAGACATGGTCCAGTGATAAAATGCTCATCTGTCAGCTCCGGGTGAGGTGGTGTGCGTGTGGATGTGTGTGTGTGTATGTGTCAGTTCCAGTGAATATTGCTCTCATGCTGATAAGGTATGAATTAGCTGGCTCTAAAGTTGGCTGATAAAATTTTGTGCCTCAGAAAGTATTAAAATTGATATTCATCTCCTCACTCCCACTTTCAGCCCACATTTCAGGTTACTGAGGAAAAAGAAATGTAAATATTCTTCCTTTTGGATGCAAATTCAGTGAAGAATACATAAGAAAAATAGGAGGTCTTTCGGGTCCATCAGAATATTTAGCATAAAGAGTAAGAAAAGGACGAGAATTTGACAGAAGGAAAACTTTCACGGTGCCACTTTAAATTGAGGTGCTGAAGTAAAACTTAATGCGATTGTACCGGAGCCAAATTAGCTGTCCCCAACACAAAGAGCGTCAATTTCAGGCGCCTTCGCCTATAATCTTACTCTATAATCTCCCTCACTTAACCCAAGCGTTCATTTGCATACAAAAGGCGAGTAATCCTCCATAATCTTACAAAACACGTACATTTTCGCAGCCTCCTTTATTCTTAGCATTCAGGATTATAATTGCACTTGAGTTTGTATCTCTGCAAGATAATTACCCTGATGGTATTAAAATAAGAATACTAGATTGTCTGTCTCTGTAGCTTTGCCCAGTCTCCTTTCCCCCCCCCGTCAGACAGAGTTTCGGGATGCCCTTGGGCTGTGCTGCGGTCCTGACACCTCCAGGACATCCCGTCTCTGCTCTCCATCCCTCGGTCCCGCCGCTCTCACTCTGTCCCGTCCGCCCCTCTCGTCCTCCGCCAGCAAGTTATCGTCGGATCGGTCCCTGTGCATCTCCTGCATGCTCTCCTCGTACGTGGGCAAGTATTTGACCTCGTCGTAGGCTGGCAGGTTCGGAGAGCTGAAGTCCTCGAGGCTGTACTCGGGGTACCGGTCCAGCAGGGAGTCCTGGGACGCTGACGCGCGCCCGTGAAAGAGGGAGGGCTCCTCGCTGCGGTCGTGGTGCGGGTGCCGGCGGGGCCGAGGGCAGATGATCCGCTGGATGAAGTAGCCCATGGCAAAGAGCAGTAGCAGTATCAGGATGCCAGACAGCTTCCGCGTAAACCAGCCGACGTTGTCGAAGAATATGTGAATGGGGAGCTTGCAGCAGCGCACAGCCGAGCTGGCGCTGCCGTTGCCGGCGTCGATGAGCGGACAGCACTGTTGGCCGTCGCTGCACTGGACCTCCCCACAGCTCCGGAGGGCTTGACAAGCGGAGACCAGACACGCCGATAGAAGGGTGCCGGTAGTCCCGCACGTTGTCCTGCCGCCGCCCGGCAGACGGGGCATCATGCCTGGATGATGCGCGTTGCGTCTCCCGAGCGTGTGATACCGTAATGGTGGGGTCCGATAAGGTGTTACAGGTCTGCCTTTCTTTCCAGCTGTGCACCAACCATGTGCTCTCACAGCCACTGCAGCGCAGAGCGGGACAGCAGCCCCCCCCCCCCCCAATTGAGGACGACCTGTCTGATGTAGTAGGCAACGGGCGATAGGAGTGGAGCAACATCACTGTCTGGAGTGAGAAATGCTGAGAACCATGAATAATCTTACATCATTATTAGGCATGGCATTTTGATCAGTTTTCCCAGCAGTTTCCCAGCATCTCTATGTTTGCACGAGCCACAGATATGATGCTCATCAGCTGACATTGTCATGTTCAGCCTGCCCTGTCCTGCCCAAGTGGCTTGTGACCTCAGATATTTCATATCAACCAGCCCTTCTCAGATAAGCACAAAGTTTGCTGCAGAGCCCCGTGATTTATGCTGTTTGGGGAGATTCAGTAGAGAATCTTGTATGGGTAGGAGGAAGGGTGACAACAACAAATGAGAGAGTGAGGAATCCATATACAGCTCTCTGATAAATTAGACTAGTCCTCATTCTGTAGTGGTGGAGGAAGTATTGAGATCCTTAACTTAAGTAAAAGTAGAAACACTGCAATATAGGGTTACCCTATAAGTAAACCTTCCACATTGAAAAATGCAAGAAAAAGTGTTATCAGCAAAATCCATCTATGTATCAAAAGTAAAAGTACTCATAGTGCAAGAAATTGGTCCCTGTCAGTGTTAAAAATTGTATATCATATTATTAAATTACAATTCCTGATGCATTATTGTGTAAGTAGCATTTTACTGTTTTACTTAACTGAGGTGAAGCTAATTTGGTAACTATTTTTTGTGCTGGTTTGTGGTAAAATCTCCAAGAGCGCCTCATATTTTTTAAGATGATTGTCTTTTTTTCTATATAAAATCTTACTCTGTAAAGTAACCAAACAACTAAATGCAGTGTAAAAATGCAGAATAAAAGCTATTCCATCTGAACTGTAACTCAGCTGAACTTTTTGATAGAAGTATGAAGTAGCACAAATATTTGATATTGATTTTCAAGCGAAGTTCAAGTACCTGAGACTTGTAGGTACATAAGCACAGTACTCTCAATGCCAGTCTGCTACTGAGACCTGGAGCCCTCTAAAGGATCCTTGAAAGTCCCCAGAACCCAATTCACGATCCATCATCCCCAAAAGGCTGAACCATGCTTTAAACTTGCACACCTGCATTTGCATGATGCCAAATGTAACCAATACGGGTAAGAGCCCCACATATAAGGCGCCAATAGAGCTACCCCTCTCATAAAAAATGAATAGTTCTCGCAATGCGGATTGTAATGGGCCCCATTAGAAGAGTGTCTGGAATCACATTGGTCAAGCAACATCCCAAAGAGCCATGGTTCTGCAGCACTGAAGAACATAACCATAAAACTAAATCTCCAGCTTAAACGATAGTCTCCTAGCCCAGCGTGTTAATTTACACTAAAGATGTCCCTCTGGACAACATCCAAGAATGACAGACAGCTCAGTAAGCTGCTCTACAAGTACTGAATATTAACTGATTAATTAAAGCAGTCTGCATCACTCGTCGCGATGCAGTTAATCAGGGGCTGTATAAATAATTTCCTGCAGTGGCTGTATGGATTGACCAAGGTCACTTTTTCAAAGCCGTACGTCCTTATTGGATCTGAAAGGATTATGACTTATTTTTCTCAGTGAATAGGATTTATGATGTTAAGGTGGAAAAGAAAAGAAGACAGGCTGTTACAGTATTTTAAATAAAGGGGACCTTAGTGACAAGGTGCAGCCTCAACAGTCTTTGTCAAGTCTTCATGGTGTAAATCATGTGACAAATCCTTTTGAATTACAGGAACGCGCCCCCCCCCCTTGTGTCTTCATGTGACTCTTTGTCACTAATAGCCAGTCTGCATTACTTTCTTTCCTAAACATGGCCTAATGCACAATACAACAAATCTAATTATTGGGACATTATGATGTGAAATTCAGTAGAAGGGTAGCATCATGCAACCTAATTTATGCAGCATCGTATTTCTTTCTGTTATCTGCCTCGATTAGGGAAACGTGATCGCAGGGCTCCCTTCTAACCAAATAAACAAATACACAATCAATAGCCTGTGGACCTTGGCTCTGAGAGGTGAGTTCACAAACCCTTTCAGTACATTGTTTTGAGGGTATTTCCAGCACTTCTGCTATTCTGCTGCTCTTGGGCTCTTACTGCCATGTATAAGAAAAAAAACATTGCTATTTTTGATCACAGCTTTCACTCTCTATATTGTCTGGAAAGTAGGAAATTAATACAATCTCCACAGTTCAGAAGAAAACTTGAGAGCATTTGGCTTTGTAATAACACCCACGTAAGTAATTATGACGATAAGATAAGAAATAATATAATAAAGAACCTCATCTGCTCTGAGGAAAATTGGAAGTATAAATTAAATTGCACAATATTCAGTAGTTTTTCCAATTTTAAAGTCTTTCTTTTTCACTGATTGCAAGTATTCAATTACAACATATTAAAAATTAATCCCTTCCTTTTCCTCTCTTGTTTATCGTCTTTCTCTGACTATTTTCTCCCCTCAAGTCTGTTTCTAACCTACCACATCCTGCTTCTTGTTCCCTCTTTCCCTGAAATATGCCACAAAGTGCTGTTCTGGTGTAGGTAAGATTGATTGAATAAATTCTCTCTTTATCCCCCCCCTGAATTATTGAGTACAGCACAAGAGATAAACCCCATTTTTCTCAGTCCATCTATGAGCTGCTTTCAGAAATGCATCAAACTAATTTGTGACCAAATACATCCCAAAGGAAACAAACCAGGGAAAGTGTTTTTTTTTTCTTTTCTGCATATTATATTTACAGAAATTGAAGGTTCTATTCTCTAATGTAAGGAAATGTGTGTGTCTTTGACATACAGAGGCAAAGACCTAAATACATGTAGAGAGATGTAGAGTGAGAGAGCTTGAGAATTAGGAATTGAGATGAAACAGTGAGAAGTTTATACACAGCAACTCTTAACACCAGCGACAAAAAGGCAACTTTGCTCACTAAACCCAATAATTTGAAGTTGTAGCCTCCTATGTGGCTGACGATTAAATGATAACACACTGACTTTAGTATATCATGTAATAAATTTAGTGTGCTATATGCATCCATTAATCTGGCACAAAGGTCTCTTGTGTTGTGCTTAATAATTCAGTCTTGTGGGGTCCATTAGCCCTGTGTAATGATGAATGGCAGCGTTCATTTTCATCTGTCAGAGGCACTGATGTACGGACCGCCCAACGGTCAATGTCACGGTTATTACGTTTGCATTAATTATGAAACAAAGAAAGTCTTGTCAGGCCATGGGCTTTGTTAATGGACCCACTGACGGTTCTGGGTTTTGCTTTGTTTGCACCAGAGCAGAAGTCACAACCTTGGGGTCACCGCCTCGAGACCAGCATCAGCCTCTTGAGCTTCTTTACTTGCTGTATTTAAGGAAACAGTCTGATCTTTACATGATGTGATACATTGTTGTGATATATAATCAAGCATATTGTATCACAGCAGGGTTTAGTGTCAACACATGCATCACATAAAGAATCCCTTGGAGCGGAAGCATGTGTAAGGATAGTTCTGTCTGAATTTGCAGACTTTTTAGGATGAGTGCTTGTTTATTCTGTGTGTAAATACTGTATCTGTGCAGTTTTCGACCCAGAACTTCAGGATACATGTGTGGGTGTCATCAGCGCTGTGTATTCCCATCAGCTTGAACTCTAATAAAAAGCAGGGCCTGCAGGCAGTGTAGATTGTGTGAATCCAGAAAGTCCCACACCACAGCTATTTCACACCCACGTACTTCCTCTAATCTTATCGCTCTGCTGGCTCAGAGGTCCCAAGTGTATGGGATTGTGTGTGTGTGTGTGTGTGTTGAGAGTATGGGGCAACTATTTTTATCTTTTTAGTTTGTTTGTGTGGGTGTCTTTGTAAAGTTTCAAGCATTTTTTCCCATTTATGCATTTCACGGACAAAATGTGGCAGATAGGGACTTGACAAATGGAAGTGAGAAGGGATGACATGTGACACAGGTCATGGGACCGACTTCATTTAAAACACTGCATAGTGTAAATCCTGTGCTCTACTGAGAAAACTTGTTGATGTGGTCACTTCTAGCAAACATGTTTGAAAGAAAGAACATGTGCGCCCGTTACCTTTATGTGGCATGTTCTCCTAGCGTTGTGTGCTTTTTAGCTTGAAGATGAATCAGAATCCAGTCTTACTTTGAGAAGAACTGCTCTCGGAGGCCTGAAAAAATCCTCAACAGTAGAGAGAGGGGTAAAATCCCTTTACTGTATAATGAGGAATCACTTTCAATGCTTTAATAAATCTGATGAGTTGGGAGGTTTTTGCTGAGCTGGGCTTTTTGACTTTACCGTGAATAACTGTATAAGGTCGCCCTTATGATGATCATAGGCCATAATACACTACTATAATTTTTGATGGGTTTGATAGGTAATAGCACTAAGTGATTTGACTCAGCATTGTTGCTTTCTGTTCAAATGGGAACATCATGTGCCAGGAATTATTATACAGTATATCAACTACTGTCACTTAACCCTTAGGAAACACTGCCCTTCCATACTGCCACAGACAAATCCTCCCCGGGTTCCTGGTGTCACTTCAAAAATGATGTGTCAATGAAGTGTTAATTTAGCATGAACATTGTATACTTCAAAAGGGGGAGTGTGGTCTTCTGTTGGATTAAACTGTGTGTCATTATTTACGTGAGAAAGTAGAACGATGGTATCAGATTCCCAGTGACTTACTGGGAATCTGAAGCACAATTTCACAATTATAGTCAACTCACTTTTTTTTATTGTCTTGCCTCTTTTCTCTGAATTCAACACAGATGTAACTGACACACAGTTAACCTCAGACAGATTTAATGGGGAAAGTTCTCATCAGAGGGAGGTGAGTGTGTAGCATTAGGGGGCAGAGACACAGCTTTTCCTAGACAGCTGAAAGCCCCCAACTAACCCATTGAATAAGGGCCGCCGAATTTTTCCCAATAACTTGTCTACCAACACCCAGCTGCAGATGACTCAGTTCCTGGGTCTCACACACATATATACACTCACACCAGACAGACACCTGGGGGTTAAATATAGGATAAAGTTTTCTCATTCCCACATGTTTTGAGTGGAGGCGGAGGGCAGGGGATTTTTGACCCTTTGCCTCTGCACTACTCCGCTGAGTCACTCAAAAAGGATGAGGGGGAGGGGGGACCTGTATCTCAAAAGGTGGATAGACTATGGCCTTCAGTTGCGTCCCTCCTACCAAACACCCACATTACATCCCAGGGCTAGTCCTTCTGTGGCCCCTGAATGCGCAGAGTTTCCTGAGGGTTCTGAAATGAGGAATCGATGACACAAAGACAAAGCAGCGAAAATAAAAAGAGAAAGAGACCATGACACAACACACATTACACAGAAATGCTGATGGGCTTAGTATAATACAGAGCAATAAGTAGAGGGTTGTGCAAGAAATAGGAGGGTGTGATGGATGTGATGGGAGAGCCAAATACAGGCAGTTAACACAAGGACTTGCATCCTTAGTTCCCTAGGCACTGTGCAGACACTAACCCCCCCCCCCCTGCTGCCTCAAGTATGGCCTCAGTTCCTCTGTTACGTCCCACTATCCAGCTTTATGGATGTCCAGAGACAGGAAATCTGGTAACATGTAAAAATGCACAGTACTTGAGGCCTATCCCCTTTGGCCAAAGGGGGAACAATGAAAGAATCCCAAGACCTTGGTAAGACTGTGTAGGTGTCAAAAATCCAAACACTCACAACATCAAGGACAGATGTGTCTAACATCTCAGGAAACCCACTTTTCACATGGTACCAAGCATGAAAATGTTTTTGGGATAAACTCTGATGTCTTTCGTAGAGAACCCATGCCATCGTCTCTGAACATAAGTGATTCAACCACTATATTGTAAGGCTTAACTTCTTTAACTCCCCAGACCCTTTGGTAGGTCTGTGATTACACAACTTATGTTGTGCAAAGAGAGATTGCTCAAACCCACAAACCTTTACTTTATATCGTCGTGAAGATGCCAGGAATGGCCAAAAATATCAAATATTGCATTACAAAAGTATAAATTATGTACATTTTCCATCTCAGTGTAATAGTGCAGACTCAAAAAATCCTGGAACAAGCGGATATACAGACAGTGTTAAAAAAAATTGTTTAGCTGACTCGCAAAATACTTTTTAGAGTGAATATTTAGGAATATTGAGGTTTAAATGGTAAAACTTTGCGGTGGTAGTGGCATGGCTCAAGGGACGGCAGTGTTGGTTAGTTAGCTGATCTACCCCTTTGGTCCAGTCTGAGATCATAAAAAAAAAAAAAAAAATCTATAAATATTTTCTCATATAAATCACAACACACTGAAAACAGCTAACAGTGTGGGTGAGATGAAAGAAGAAAAAACCCAAGGGACCAGGGGACTCATAAAACATCTTAACCCATGATGTAAATGCTGAATGAACGACAAAATGTATAAAAATAAAAATAAACATTAAACAAATACAAGCTTCGGTTAATGAGAAGAAAATCAAAGGGACCCGGGGCTTTGTGGTAATGAGGGAAATCATATGCTCAGTGACGAGTCATTAGTGTTTGAATCTACCAGAGTTATCTCTTATTAAAATCAAGTCGTACTTTACGAAACCTTACAACTCTACTCTGTTTTGGTGCCGTTTCTACTTTCATACAGGGAGGTCATCCTATTGATTGCACAGGAAAGAATTCTCAAGAACTGCCAACACTTAGGCCCATGCATTATACTGTTGTACAGGACTGAATGAGGTTGCCACTAAAAATCTCTCACGGCTGGACAATCTTCAGAGCTTCTCTTCCATTTTCTCTATGCAAAGATGTTGCTCTCTGTCCCAGTCCACCTCTTTCCAGCATCTTTATGCGAGGCTGCAGCAGGCATGGGATCTCCCCAGTGATAACTCAGCCCGGATGGGCAAAATGACCCGTTGAAATCAAAGAGGTGTGTGTGTGTGTGTGTGTGTGTGTGTGTGTGTGTGTGTGTGTGTGTGTATGTATGTTTATGTATGTATGTATGTATGTTTGTATGTATGTATGTGTGAGAGGGGAAGAGAGAGAGAGGGAGAGGGGGAGAGAGAGAGAGGGAGAGAGGGAGGGGGAGAGAGAGAGAGAGGGGGGAGAGAGAGAGAGAGAGGGAGAGAGGGAGAGAATACGTGTATGTTATAGGAATGTTTGAGCACTGAGGTATGGGTTTTCTTCCTCCTTGACTGAGTATCTTTATACTGTATGTGGTGTGTATGTGTGTGCTATTTTGAGTGTGTTGGTGGATAATGAGTCTGCACAATGAAGACTCATATCAACCCTCAAGGGTGTGTGACATCATTGTCTCCAAACAGGTTTGTCGATCTGTTAAAAGAAAAATAAAAAAGCCCTGTCATAATATATAAACACACACACACACACGCACACGCACTCAATTATAGACATTTAACTGAGCCACAGCAAAGGGAAAGCCAGTTGTTTCTTTTGATGAAGACCTTTCCTAATACCTGTCTTATGAACAGATATATTACAAATCTCCATTAATCTTTGTATGATTACAACACAAGGAAGATTCATGTAGTTTCCAAGGTGGTTTTAAAGTCTTCTGGATCAAGTCCAAGTCTAGACTGAAGATATTGATATTTGACCTGTCAAAAAGCAAGTCTTTCCAGTCTGTTAATGCTTACTATGCTAATTGTGACAGAATAGCAGCCAAAAACACAAAGAAAGTGTCTTTTTTTTTAAATTGGGAACTGCGCAATCAATGTCTAGTTGCAAGCAGTGAATCAAAGCTTTTCTACATGAGTGAAATGCACAACAAGTCTGTATTTTTGATGATGCCAGCGACAGGGCTCTGCAGCCGACTGTGCTGGCCTATCAGTCACTGGCTGGTTTGCCAGTTCACCACTTTTGTCTAGACTGAAAACCCTAAGGGACCAGGGGACTCATAAACAAAAAACTTGGATGGGGTCAAATCAAATTTTGTACAGGCATTTGTGGGACCCTGAGGATGAATCCAACTTACTTTTTTGACCCCCATGACTTTTCCTCTAGTTCCATAATCAGGTCAAAACATGAATTTGTCCAATATGGTAAATAAAGATGTGTCAGTGTTTATCTTAAAGTATTCCTGTGTCTAAGTTCAGCCTCACAGAGCTGCTGGCAGGACTGTGGTCTCTTAGTCTTATTAAATATTTATTGATCTGAGGTAAAGTCTGCATTCAAGTCTCAAGAAAGGTGAGTCAAAGTTGAATCTGAAGTCCTCATTTTTTTTCAGCTCAAGCCCAAATCAAATCTGAATTTAAAGTCTCGAGTCTCCAGCTCTGAGAATTTCATATTTGAAGTGGCATGAATGACTCTTTCCCTTCTCCTCCTCATTTTCCAATATGTCCTCTAATGTTTTCTCTCACTTCCTCCGTTGTCATTCCACCTTCTCCCCTCCTCCTGTCCTTCCCCGTCCTCTTCTCCTTTTTCCTCTCCTCCACTGCTCTCGCTTTATCTCCTCTCATTTCCTGAGGTATTGGGGGTATCGTCTCGCCACAGAGTCTGATCTTGTGCCTACTCTCCTTGCACAGAGGAGCTGATCTCTCCCCTTAGACTCCGAGACTTGGATAATGTCCTATTTGTCTTCGGCATCTCTCTCTCTCTCTCTCTCTCTCTCCTCTCCCTCCCTGCTGCCTGCTGCCTGCAAGCTACATATCCATTCGTGAAAGCTGGACAGGTGGATGGAGAAAGGAGAAAGGGAAAAGATCAATGAGTGGAAGGTCAATAGGAAAGCCCTTGATCATCCCTCCCACTGGACATCTCAGACACCCGCAGAGAGCCCTCCCTCTCTTCCTCATCTCCCCTTCTATCTGCTTAACAGCGATCTTATGCCACCAATGGCTACTATCAGTCTCCTTTGATTTTCTGAAAGTTTCATTTTTGACTATGCAGCGTACTGACACTGATCTGTCCTCATGTCAAATATTTTTCCGAGGCATGGCTTTGCTGCAGAGTTGAGCATGTTTCTGTTGTCTTAGGTGACATCTGGTGGTGCCTTACTATAGCGCATCCTGGTAATCTGACGTGCATGTTTTCCCGCTAAAAGTGGCCTAGTTGCACCGTGGAGCGCTGGCGAATGTGCATCTAACAAAAATGACTCGGGTTAATGCGGACATCTTATTTTGATAGCTAAGTGAACAGAATTCCTGTTTCGCTCGCTCTTAACCAAATCACATTATCTCTTTGTTTTGTTAAAATAGTATATTTAGGATCAACTTTAGAGCCTGTTAATGCACTAAGGAGACCATAATGTATACTGCAGACTTTACAAATGTCCAGAATGTTAATGCTTCAACTTTATTCTCCATTTTCATTCCAAACAAACTCTTAAGGGCGAACATGGCGCCGTGTATAATGTGTATCAGCAAGCATCTCCTTTAATGACTTCCTGCTTAATTCTTGCTGTCTTTGGTATAAAAAAAAAAAAAAGAAAAAGAAAAAGGGAGGAGAAAAAAAAAAGTTCCGAGTGGAAATCGTCAACAGGACATTGTAAAAGCCCTCGTTCAGGCGGGACGCTGCAACCCGCCCACACGTGTGGCACAGTGGCGAGTCTCCACGCACCGCGCGTCAAGTGCGCAGCGGCGCCCGATCTACGCGCAGTGCCCCCCCCCCCCCCCCCACCGCGCTCAGGCCTGCGCATCGGCGACCGCCCGGGCGTTGAGATCTGGTGCGTATTTGCAGTTCTCGCACGGGCAAATAGACGGCGTCTGAGGAGAGGAAACGGCACATCCTCATCCTCGCGGCACCAAGGCTGGCGGACCGTTTTCTGTTTTGGATTTTCGGAAAACCTGCAAGCGGCCTTTTTCGTCAAAATCCAGATGTTTTTGTTTTGTTTTGTTTTTCTGAAGTAGGGATCCTGCGCCCGGGGTTTTGGGGGGTGGTGGGGGTGATGTGAAGTAGTCGTCCAGGCCACGAGGCCATCGCAGCTTCAGGTACCGTTTCGCGCGTTTGCGGGACGCTGGCGGCCGATGATAGGATCAGACGGAGCCTCTCAGGTGTTTGGTTTTTTTAACTTTACGCGCAGCCGCTGCACGCTGCGGAAGAACAGAAAGTAAAGAGGGGGTCTGACCGCAGGCGGAGAGATGGTGGCCGAAATGGCGAGCTGCGGAGCGGCTTGTCGCTTGGAGGACGGGTAAGACTTCGTTTTTTTTTGTCATATCAGGAAAAAGGAAGAGAAAGCGCTGATCCCTGGCTCCGTTTTTACAGTTTGGAAAAAAAAAATGATGCAGCGCTGTAGTCGACGAAGCAGGAAGTGGATGTCTTTTGTTGCATCCGATTGAAAAGCTCTTTTGCTGCTTCCTCGTTATTTCAATAGGAAAGGACGAGGGTAAACATAAAGTATGAAAGCGCATGGCTGACTCTTTGTTGTTGCATCTCCACGCTGCCGGGTTGTTGTTACTCTGCCATTACACACTGACAGTGAGTCATCACGCTTGAATATAGCTAATGTAAGTACAAAAAAACATATGTCTTCCGCATTTGAACTAGTCATATCTTTAAAACCAGATGAATGATCTTCATATGTGTCATGCCAATCTCCTTAATTTTTTTTTGTTGGTGCGCCTGTGCAGTAGATGCAGACCAACCGACAGTTGTTTATCTATTCACAGATGTCCCCTCTCTGCATTGTCCATATGGTAAATGGTAGAAAGCCTGTAAATATCAGGGCCTTTATCTTTAAACCAGGGACAAACCGAGACCCTCACAGACGATTCTGTTATCGCGTTTCGCGCAAGGAGGAAGATAGAAACAAGTGTTAGAACCTGCGTGGGGACTTGAGCCATTGTCTGTAAATATATGAAGAATGAAAAAGCAAAGTTTGCTCAAAGGATAAAGAGTGACGACCATGGCAACCAATGAGCCTGAGTGTTGTGTTGTGGTGGGACTATCTTGCAGACCGGTGTGTGAATTGACCTTGAGGGGGAAGAAAAAAAACACTGTTTCCTGAGCAGATGTTTAATAGACAAAGGAAACCAAAGTGCACTATCAGGAATAACAGATGCCAAACAAGAGACCACAATTTAGGCAGGCTTAATAATTCTTATTTCCCCGTCACATCGTCTTGCTTTTGATCAGTTCTTGCGTTGTAACAATGGGAGAGAAACAGGAAAGGACGACATGTGATATGTGACCTACTTTTTTTTCCACACCTGCTGGTCGTGAACTTGTTCTTCCTCTGCTGTTGGCTGTCCGTCTTTTTCTTCCTGATTGATTTTCTCAGGCGTGTTGCCTCTTGTTGAAGCTGAGGTTTGCGTCAACAGGTCGCCCCAGTCAGACGCAGCATTTG
Source organism: Istiophorus platypterus (assembly GCA_016859345.1). Taxonomy (NCBI): domain Eukaryota; kingdom Metazoa; phylum Chordata; class Actinopteri; order Istiophoriformes; family Istiophoridae; genus Istiophorus; species Istiophorus platypterus. The sequence continues at coordinate 10,933,821 of CM029116.1, read as the reverse complement.
AACTATTGCAATTTGACTGAGCTCATTGTTTGATAAGCTACCTTCCTGGATAGGCAGGTAGATAACAAAAGATCAGAGCACTAAAACTATCAGGAGGAACCAGCACTGATGTCTGCTCTGCAGGTCTGGTCAATGTGGTCGAAACTAGGATCACATTGTAATGATTATTTTTTTGACATTTATATTACATAGCAGGTGTTTGCAAAATCATATGGAAAATAATCATAGCAATGTTCAGTACAGAAAAGTGTATTCCTCTGCCGGGCTTTACATATAACACAACTTTTCATGTGTGTAGAAACAAAACTTCCAGTTACTCATTTTGTTAGATTTTAATTAGTGTGTGCTTGGAATCAATGATTTAGACACTAGAATCATTTAACATTATCACACCATACGATCATATCACAATAGGATTCCTCTAAAAGTAGATTGATGATTATATCGGATAATTGTCCAGCACTACTGCTGTTCTTGACAATGAATTATGAAAACAGCACAAGCATTTGCACAAATGGCAAAAGTACATTGCAAGTATCGTTCCATGGCTGGTTTCCTGCATCGTCAACACTGGTCAGAACATGCGTTTTGGGTGGGAACGTGAATCTATTATTGGACAGGATGGGTTGGTGTCATAAGTGAGAGAAAGTTTTATACAGGCAGCTTGTACATGTTTCCTGTTTTTCGAATATGTACGGAAGCAGAAGTGGTGTGCTGCAAGATCCTCCAGCTGCACAATTTTAAGAGCCAACACTTTCAACCTCTAAATTCTTCCATAAATTTCATCCCACATTGCAGTCAACCCCTACGAGAATCTGTAACCTGATTTAGAGTTGTCTGAATGTTATCTCTTCTGCCCCGCAGAGATGGAGATATCCCTGCACCTGAAAACAAAGGTAAACATTAACCCGTTTTCATTCCTTCCCTCCTTACCGCTGTTGGCTTCTATTTCTCCTTTCACTTTCTCGACGAACACATGGGGCTCCATATGTCCGTGTTGTTTTTTTTATACAGTGACTTTGCTATGTTCTCCCCTGGCACCTCTTTAATACTTAAAAAGTGTGCATTCTCATCTATTATTTGTAACTATGTTTGCTTTCCTTCCATCATTTATCCCTCCCCACCTTCATGTCTTCGCATGGGGCAAGGGCAGCAAGATCTATGCACAGTCATACGATTACTAGTGTCCCCTGTTTGCATTAAGTATTTTTTTAGACTGCTCAAGAGTACACAAAATTCTATTTGTTTTTTTTTAATCTAATGTTTACTTTTTCCCCCCTGTGAGTTACCAGATAATTTCATCATCAGGCCTCAGAAAATTACTCAAATAAAGTGTCAAAAAAACCCCAAACTCTATTGTTGACCTGGTAACAATAGACTGACAGATACAACTGGTGTTGTGACTTTTACTCTCCTGATACTGATTTCAATACATCAACTCATTGTATTCGCAATACATATTACAGATCCATTATGAGAACTCTATTTATTTGAGTTAAAACAAGAGTCAAAACAAGTCAAAACATGTATACAATACCTTGCTTATTTAAAATTCTAGGTGGGATCTTAAAGTTTCCAATGATACCAATGTTTCTGGCCAAATTTTGGGATATATTTATTAAAGGATTCACGAGACATGTTACATTTTCCATTTGATGGAAAGGTGCTACCATGAAAACGTGAAGTCTTTGGCTTGAGTATTTGTAAACAAAATGTAGGTTTAATGAAGAGTAGGAAAAAGCCAGTACAGAATAGATATAATATAATAAGATCAGGGAATAACATGACTTAATACCCTTAACTTATTTAAAGGAAACAAGGGTTCCCCCTTTTTTCTCTGTATGTTAAGAGACCAGCAGATGGCAGGCAACACCCATGAATTACTAAAACCTTTTGAGTGTGTGTGTGTGTGTGTGTGTGTGTGTGTGTGTGTGTGTGTGTGTGTGTGTGTGTGCAGGTGTTTGCTCTTCACCTTGTTTGTCAGTCTGATGAAGGGAAGTGGCCCTGCCAGGGTGAAGGGAGATGCCTGCTGGCTCAGCTGTGAGGCAGCAGCGACGGTAGTCAAGAGAGAGATTGGTCATAGGAGGCATATGAGGGCAAGGAGAGAGAAATGGGGGAGAGCGAGTGCAGAGAGAGGTGAATCAGGCAGATTGAGCGAAGTCGAGGAGAGAGATTGATGAGGGAGGCGCTGCGAGGGGAGCAGCGATGGCAGCATCTGCTTGTTAGTCTAAGATAAAACTCTGGGCCAGGGAGGATGGGCTCCATCCATTAGATGGCCAGGCACTCAGCCAAATGGCCAGGTCCAAAGACACTCACTGCTGGGGACAGCTCCTCCAAAGCCAACTGTGTATAGTCATCAGCCACAACATTAAAACCAGTGTGCACTGTATATAGGTATATGTGTGTGTGTGTGTATGTATATGTATGTATGTATGTATATATGTATATGTATATGTATATATATGTATATATGTATATGTATGTATATACATATATGTATATATATGTATATATATGTATATTATATATGTATATGTATATATATATATGTATATGTATATATATATGTATATTATATATATGTATGTATATGTATATATATAGGTATATGTATATATATAGGTATATGAATATATATATATATATGTATATTATATATATATGTATATTATATATATATGTATGTATGTATATATGTATATATATATAGGTATATGTATATATATGTGTATATATGTATATATATATGTATTTATATATGTATATGTGTATGTATATGTATATATGTGTATATATGTATATATATGTATATGCATATGTATGCATATATATATGTATATGTATATATATATATATGTATGTATATATATATATATATATATATATATATATATATATATATATATATATATTTATATGTGTGTGTATATTTATATATACATGTATGTGTATATGTATATATATGTGTATATGTATATATACGTGTATATGTATATGTATATATATGTATATGTATATGTATATATGTATATATATATGTGTATATATATGTATATGTATATATGTATATGTATATGAGTATATATGTATATGTATGTATATATATGTATATGTGTGTGTGTATATATATATATATATATATATATATATATATATATATATATATATATATATATATATATATATAATGTGTATATATATGTATGTGTGTGTGTGTGTGTGTGTGTGTGTGTGTGTGTGTGTGTGTGTGTTATTAAACCTTTAAAAGTGGTGAAGTCCCCGTGATGATGATTATGTTGCTAGGGTTAAAAACAAATGTTATGACGTAGTGACTAGTGATTAATAAGAGGGAAAGGCACAAAGTGGTTTCTTACATTTTGATATTATTACATCAGTTTTTACTAAGCAAACAGCATTGACCTCAAAACAATTACTCATTTTTTTACAGAAAATCTGACAGAAAGTGACAGCAGTAGTTCAGGTAAGCACAAAGATCTCACCAAAACAGTTTAACCCACTTGCTCTTAATAACTCATTAAATTTTGGTCATCAGCAGAAAAGCTCATTTGCTGTGATATTTAATTCCTTTATTTAAAATATTACTTTTTTTAACATTTAACCTTTACAACATGAATCCATTTTACTCATCATTCAGTGAAAATTCATTATAAAAAAATGTCCTTTGCATATTGATTTATTAAACAGAGAACACGGGAACGTCCACTGAAGAGAGCTCAGAGGAGGATGAGGATTCTGGTGAGAGAGACACAGCCAATATTACATGTCATACATCAAAGGGGTGGTTTCAAATTTTTTAAATCTGCTCATCTTTTATCTGGCCAAGCGTTAGAGTGGTATGGATATTCTGTAACTCTCAGCTAGGAATCGAAGACACATATTTCCCAAAATGTTGCACTACTCCTTTACCTTCCCTTTTCATCACCCTCCTTTTTTTCTTGTATTTTGACGTTCACCAGGAGGCCAAGCTGAGGAGGACGGAGAAGAGAATGGTAAACGTAACGTCCTATAATCAATCTCAGAAAGTCTTCTTAACTCAAGGATTTGATAAGATGAATGAATGTTTTTAGAACAGTTACGCTAAGTTTCGTGTTGTTGTGTTGTGGGCAGACACTGAAGAAGCTGATGCAGAGGAGTCTAAAAATGGTAAGGCACTGAATGAAAAAACCCCATGGTGTCTATAAAATGTCAACGCCTGCCTTGTCAGCCTTTTGCTGTCACAGTTGCTGTGGCTTTAGAGGTAACTCAGTGGACTAAAGCCCCATCTGCATCTTTATGGCAGCCATAACACATAATAAATAATACGTAATTATGCCAAGTTGGTCTCTTTTTTGAAATAAAGAATTTGATTCAACATGTAATTGTGTGTACTCCACAACCAAAAAAAACATGACCCATGGTGTAAAGGTTTGTCCAGTATGTCTCCCAGAGGTTCAACACAGGAGTTCAGCCTCTGACATACTGTTTGATTTTCATATGATAATATTGGACCTGAATTTTTTTCTCTTTTAGAGTCTGTCGCTGGACCTGAAGCAGAGCTTTCAAATGGGAAAGGTGAATAGATCATAAATAATTTCACAGCAAAGTGTACTAGAGATAGTGGCATCTGTATTGTAAATAACAATTAAATGTGTTTTCTTACTTTCTGACAGATGAGAGGCAGTTCAGATTATGCTGTGAAAAATGCAGGGCCATCCATCAGGTAAGCTCAGAAACCAGATGTTTATCTGACCAAATGAAATTCTAAATGTCTTGTCTGCCTGATGTTTTTGGTCATACATTTATAGTTGTATTTAAAAAGGACCTTGAATAAGCCCCTTTGGCTTCCTTATGCATTTGCATCATTTATTTCTTTACTGTGTTTTTAACATGGTATTATAATTGTGCAAACAAATAAACAAGCTTTCTCGGTGTTTTCGACAGAGCCATGGCAATGAGCTTGTTAACCCCAGGAAGATCTCCAAGGGACGATTACAGTGAGTGTGATTTTGCATCTCTGTAGGTCGTTCGCATTGATTCTTTACTCTGTCACTGACCCTGTGGGTTTTAGGGTGCAGCTGGAAGGAGAGGGAACGTACGAGTGTTCGGTCACGGGCCTGGTGTTTGAAGCAACGGAGCGGGTTCTCGTGAGGTACTCAATCTTGTCCTGGTCCAAGTTCGGCTCATTCCTACGGAACTCATGGAAGTTTGCGGGACCCATCTTTAATGTGGACACGATCAACAAGGATGCGTCTGTCCTCAAGTCCATCCAGTTCCCTCACTCTCTCTGCCTTTCTGGTGAGAAGATTAGAGTCTGGATTAATTAACATGTAATGCATTTTGGGCCTTTTCACACATAATAGTTAATTTTAAAAAGTACAATTATCTTTTTTGAAACATTGACTAAGGAATTTCTCACACAAACATGGACCCATAGATGAAAGCTCTTCCAGAAAATACATAAAACCTTCTATTATCTTCGCTGCAGATCCAGAAAATGAGATGACATTCGGTGTCTTACACATAAAGGACAACCGTCCACTCATTGAGCCGACAGTTGACCACTCAGGTAGCCATGTTAAGTGGAATGTGACGTCTCTGTCACCCGTGGGTCCCATAATACAGACAAGCCAGTCTGTAGAGCACCACGGAGTGGTCCTGGTCTACAAGCAGCTTGGCAGTGACAGTAACAGCTACAGCTTCCATGTCTACCTGGCAACCAACAGCTCATCTGACATCAAGGTACATGACTGTGAACACTGATGTTTGAAACATTATTGCCACTACCTTGTGTCCTGGCAAGGTGTTGCACCCGTATTTGTTTAGGTGTTTCCTGTTTCCAGCTTCAGCTTGATCAGCCTATTGACTAGCACTTCTGCTGGCAGGTCTTTTGTTCAGCTCTTGGTCTCTTTCTCCACCCTGCTGCAGCGGCGCTTTCGGGGTGCTTGGTATATGGTTTTAGTTAATTATTCATCTATTTCAATAAACCTTTTATGCAGTAAATGTCTGCCCTGATGTTGTGTTGATTAATATGTTCAGCATTTGAGTCAGCCATAATACAATAATGGGGGCTCGTCTGGAATCCAGATCTAGTTTTGTAGCTTGAGATTAGTGACATCATTTATGCTTTGCCAAATGAGGTGGTTTCAGAAATTCCCCAGTTGGGCGTGTCTGTGGGGGCTGAAGAGACCAGTGCCACCTTATTATTTTTTGTGTGATAGCCCCATGGTGTCCCCTGGCATGCTAATTCGTTTATTTACTTTGATGTTACATACTTAATTCATGAATTTTCCCCCATTTTTGTTGGAGGTGCAAACAAACACAATAAGAGATGCCTTTTGAGTGCGCGGCAAAGATATGAGGTTGATATTTATAAAATTTATGTGTTTTTTTTCTTTTGGTATATATGACAACATATCTGATTAAGTTTCTGTGCTCCAGCAGAGTGCTCTAGTGTGTTATAAACAAAAGTTGAAACTTTGCACAACTTTGGACTGAAGGATTGTCCCTAGAGATGCCTGATGATGTGTGGTTGACTGATCCTCAAGAATGGCCACTAGCTGACTGGAAACATTTACATTTACTTGATAGACACTCCTGTTAGTACATATCCATATAATGATCTGTTGATAACTCATAAAGGAATTTTAGAATGATGATGTTGGTGTGAGTAGCAAACATTTTGCAGTGGCCAAAGCACTGCTGATCCTTAATTGTTACGGTGTCTTCTAGTTAGTAAAGCTCAGGATGAATATTCATTACTAACTTTGGAGAAGAGCGCTGACTGTGACATTGCTGAAGTTGCTATTTTGCACATTTATGAGCCAGTGCCAGAAGCCTATAAACAGTATTTTCATTGCTACCCTGAGAAGGAGAAGCAACCCCTGGCTGTTTTGGCTGTTTTGCAAATCCCAGAAAGTAAAAAAAAAACCTGTAGAGCAGCTTCAGCAGGTGGTTTTTCTAGAAGAGTTGAAGAATTAGGTTCTCGAGGTAGTTTCCACCTATTTGAGTGAGCAGAGAGTAAAAACTGTTGAAAAAAACCTGCTGAACTGGCTGAAGTCACTTTTGGTGACACGTTCCATACTGAGCCCGAAAATAATGCCATTCCTCTGCATTCTCACTTCTCAAGACCCTCAAGTGGCATTTCTTCTCCGTCCGCTTCATGCAGCAAGGCTTCCAGCTCTAGTAATAGAAAATTTGGAAGGGGGTTGTTTCTTACACAAGAAGCCTGGTCATATTGTAGCTGCCTGCCCTACTTTAAGTAAAAAGCAGAGAGCTAAACCTGTTGTTCTGATTGATTCTGTGCTGTGCAGCTCCCTGCTGTTGACCCTGAGCAGGAGTCATGTTCCTCAGAGGATTCATAATCTGCAAGCCATGAATCATTTTTCAAAGACAGCTTTGTAGCTGTGTTGATTCACAAGGTGTTTCTCTTGCAAGGAGTTTTGCCTCTGGCTGGTGAGATTTTTCTTGGTGGTGATGCCTTGATACAGGGATGTTAAATGACCTATCTTAGGGCACCACTACAGAGTTTGTATTTGAAGTGTGTTTTCTTCAGAGCGCTTGTGCCCATGGGAGTTGCACCCTTAGAAGGCTTTCTAGGCACTGTCATGTATTCTCTTTGTGACATAACTCAAGCTCAGTACCGAAAAGCTGAATCTGTTGACCTTTATGAAATATTAGTGGTTGCTTTTCCAGAAAAAGCTGAGCCAGAGCTAGTTCATTTTTTTTCATTCACGTCTAAAACTGTAGGTAGTGAAAGTGGAAAAAGTGAGTCAAAATCTAGTCCTCATGACCTTTTGACACTAATGTGTGCCATCACTTGTTAGCCTGAGGCAAAACCCCTGCATTCTCAAAGCTAAAGCAGTTGTAGGAGAATTAGATAAAGTTCTGCACTACATCTGATTTCCCAAAAGTTGTCAGAACAAATTAAGGGACTAAATTTATGTCCATGGTATTCAATCCAGTGCTTAAGATTATGGCCGTGAAGCATCAGGTTTCTAGGGCTGCACAACTGGAGAGCCAAGGAGGCCTAGAGAGATTCCACTTGAAGTCTATGCCGAGCACTTTCTGCCTCGAGCGTGGTCCAAAATATGGGATGATGGCATACCTCTTTTGCGGATTTCCATTCGTGAAACCATGCAGGAGTCATTGGGATTCCGTCCTGTTGGTGTTTTGCCACACGGTCAGAGGTTCATTGAAACTGCTGCATGAGCAGTTGATGGCAGACTCTCCGCCTAATGACAATGTGCTTGGTTACGTGAGTTCCTTTCGAGATCGGCTCCATTACGCCTGCGATGTATTCAAACAGGCCGCAGTTTGATGAAAATGCAGTGTGGTGCTGTTTCCAGCCTGGGGAATCAGTACTGGCCCTTCTGCCAATACTAGTCATCAGTGTTGCGTGCTAAGTTTGCTGGCTGAAACTGTTTTACACTGACTATTCCATTTGCACTCAAAACAGGAAGCGTAAATCTTGTGTTTGTCATGCTAATATATTGAAATTGTTCACTAACAGGCCCAGTGAGGGGAAAAAGTCCCTTCAGTGAATTGAGTTGCTCTGCTGCAGTTTCTCAGTCTTATTGTCCTGTTCATGACTTCACCAAGCAAGACACACATGTTCTGGATGCCCTGCTAGAAAACTCACAAATATTAGCAAACCTGGAGACTTGTTTTTGTCTTATCTCCCTAACTCTTAAAAAAGGATGTGTTTTGTAGGCTGATGTGTGATTCCTGTCTATGCTTCTCATTCATTTCTTCTCATTCTTCTATTTTTATAATCTTTCATCCAGTAAACGTCTATCCTGGTGTTGTGTCCATTGTTATGTTTAAGTGCTTGATCCACCTGTAACACAAGGGTATCCCATAATTGACATGGATATGGATTGATTAACTTTTGAAAAATGTCTCTTCAAGTAGGCTTTACAGTAGTTGACTGACAGTTACCTTTTTCCACCCTTCCAACCCTTCCTAGACCTGACTTGATGAGTGTAAATCTCACTGGCTGTAATTGGTCTTTACTTGCAACATTAAAACTGATAAAAAGTTTGTTTTGGAAATGGGGTCAAACTTCTCCACCTTCAGACCAAAACAATAGTATCTGTAGTTGCAGAATCCCTTTTCATTTTAAATCTGCAACAACTAGTTATTGGATCCTCTTTTCAAAAGGAACTTTAATCTGTAAATGTTATTACATTTGTATAGTTCATTGTCATGGATGGGGGAAAAACCTTGGTTGTCTTTAAAAGTTGCTTAAAAGTTGTACATTCCTGTATAGTGATGATATACTGCTGGTACATGACTGGATACAATTCACAAAAGATTATGGTCAGAAAGTCTGATTATAAATTCTGTACATGGTTATTAAATTTGCATCTCACAGTATGCCTTGCTTATTTAGACAGTAATAGCTATCACATTGACTCATCATTTCTTATGCAATTGGTAACAAAAATATCAATTGATAATATTAATTATCCAATTGATATTAATTATTCACTTTTGAGAGACAAGTTTATTTGTCAAAGTGACAACTTTAACATGATTTTTCACTTCAAACGACTTTTTTTTTTTTAATGGAGGAATTTTTCTTTAGGTGAAAGCAAAAACAAAACAACACACAAAAAATATTTGATGAGTGATGAGGGTGAGGTTATACAGCATATCAAAATAATATAAAATAATTATAATAATTATTTTTTTTTTAATAAATATAAAAAATATTATCTTGTTGGAAAGCAGGAATTTCAGCGTCTGATAAGGTGTTCAGTGACCCACTGATATTTAATATATTGATGATGTTATCAAACCCCCAGTGAACCCCCCAGTATTTTATAGGAATTTTGTATAGTGAGGTGGTAAATTTATTTTCAAGAATAGAATTCATGGTCAAGAATAAAAAGGTCAACATATGTATCAGATCTAATGCCAGTAGTTTGTATATTACTGTCAATGTGTTATGGAACTGTGACAGCTGTGACAAGATTTTTTTTTTATTTTTCTAATGTCAATAAGGAAGTGTGTTTGTGGGTGTCTGAGCATGTGTGTGTTTTGGCCGGATGTAGGTGGTGAATAATCATTCCAACTTTAGTTTAACACAGAAAAATGGCGCTATTAGAAAAAAATGGTGTGTTTTATACGCCAATGTGTTTTCCATCACTATATATATATATATATATATATATATATATATATATATATATGTATATATATATATATATATATATATATGTATGTATATATGTATGTATATAAATATATATATGTATATGTATACATATATATTTGTTGTGATGTCCATCAAAGAGTGACCAGGAGGGAAACTGACTTATCTCCTTTTACATCTTTTCTTCCTGCTGTCCTTATGTAAATCAGGATATACGCAAACAAGTGCAGGGCTACAAGAACCGTTACGTTCGGATAGAGAAGCCTCCCACGTGTAAACTGGATGAGGGGACGTATCGTCTCCTGAGTGAGCCAGAGGGAGACATCAAACCTCAGGTTCTGTGTATTTCATTTGCATGTCTAGCACATTAAATTTTTTATTTCACAACTTTCAACTTAAACACAAAAATATACATTATGTTGTGACTTTAAGGTTTAATGGTGTTATCATATTTTTGGATTTTTTTATGTACTGACTAGACAGTTAAATAATTTTTCTGTGTCTTCATACAGGATTTGAAATTCACCCTTGCAGTGACAAAGATGAAAGGCTACTTTGAAGCTTTCTTTGAGCAGCCTCCTCCCTTTAAATTGTCTCTTATAGAGATGAACACCGAGGAGACTGTATGGTCCGCCACCATCAGAGAAGGTATCAGTGCATTTAGTCTGACACCGAACACGTTTGGCAGGTGAAAAACATGTAGGTACTGAGGTGAAAATTAGGCCATATTTGTTTTTTCTCACACAATTTTGCATGTTTCATTTTTCTATGCTGTGTAACGGCTGGAACTGGGCTCCGCTTGTTTTTGCTTGTTGTTTTTGCTTGTTTGTTTCTGCTACCAAGTGGTGATGTTCATCTTTTGTGGTTCTTATAGGGGACTTTGTGGAAAACACAGAAAAGAGGCCAAGGAAAAGGACACACAGTGAGATTTTTTTTTCTTTTAAATTCAGATTTGATTTTTCCATTAAAACATTATTTTCAACTGCTACAGGTTTGACCCACATCATCTCTCTCTTTCTCTCACAGGCAGACAGAGGAGCAGCAGCCCCTCAGAAGATGAAACGTCCTGTAAAAGATCTCGATGGCAGGACGAGTCAGGTACCTTTCTGCATTATCTATTAACTACTGACTTTAGAAGAACTTCCGGCGCAACTCTGTTTCGCCTTAGTCAAGTCAAAAGAAACCAGTCCACACCTGTACTATTTCCAGATGCACCTGTCTGTCTAAAATTATGCTGAAATGAGAGACCCGTGTGTGTTGTGTGTCTTCTTCCAGATGGAATGAATAGAGGGACAACTCAGGGCCAGGACATGTCAGAGAAACAGCTACTGCAGGTGGCCAAGCGGCTCGGGAAGGAATGGAAGCAGGTGGCCATCTATCTGGGCTTGAACTCCAGGGACCTGGATGAAATCCAAGCATCGGAGAAAGATGTGACAATGCAGAAGCTGAAGGTGCTGGTGAAGTGGAAGAGTGGAAGGCTTCCGGGAGAGGCCACAGCGTATCATATGCTGAAAATTCTAGATGAGCTAGACGACTTGCCGGTTGAGGTCCGTCAGACACTGCAAGGTAATAAACGGCAGACACCTGATTGTACATATCACGGCCCTGCATGGTTTCTCCTGGACCTTTCATTTGCCATTCCACTCATAATATTTGTCACAGGAAGAATGTTGAAAGAAAGTCCAAACTCACAAGAAGTTACAAATTTATTTCATCCAAATCACCTATAATTGGAAACAATATCAGACAGCTGTAAGGTAACAAAAACCTGATTTATTCCCACAGAGAAATGTCTCCTTAATTAAAGGGTTACTCCAGAGATTGAGTACTGCATTTTACATTAAGCTGGGGGACATGTGAGGAGCAGATTTTTCAAAAATGGTCAAAACCAGCATGGGCTTACATATCCTGACTTTTAGTCCCTGATATAGATCAAGCTCTAAAAATACTGGATCCTACACTTCCCACAATGCAACTCAGTAGCAGCTTTCATTAGACCTGTGCAGACTTCTAAATGCCTGCTTCTTTTAAATCCCACACCTTTCAGTCGTTTCCAAGCCCAAGCTGACGTTACACAGGCACTGGTGGCCGGAAGACTTAGTGTATAAATGAGATTACGGTTTGTGCAACAGTGTGAAATATACAATTTGTGTAGCTAGAGAAGATCTGTGACTGAAATTTCTGAATTCTGGGAGAGAGCCATCCAGGGCTGTAATTTACATGGTGTATTGTGAGCCGAATCAACTGTTATCCTTTGAGTGGCATGTGTACTCATTTTGAAAATTTCTATTTTTTTTTTGTTTTCATGATCAAAACCATCTATAATATAGCTAAATTATAAACTTATAATGATTATTTTGATTATGATTATAGTGATTATTTTTCTTGTGTCTATTTTCAGATAAGATAAACAGTCCTGCAGCTAATTGAAAGGGTTTGGACCCAAATGAAACGTTGGATGTCTGTTCATCCACCATCAGGAACATAGAGTTCTCAGGAATACAGCAAAGCAGAGCTGATCTCTGGACCAAACATCAGCTACTCCCCGAGTTTGTGTTTTCTCTTTGAATGTTTTCTGTACATTAAACTAATTGATGAGTTTTTGTATTTCTGCATTTCACGAAAAGGGCATATTCCCTCATTCTGTTCAAATATGGACCTTTGAGTCTGTAACAAATGCAGAATAGACAAGCTGTACCTAAAGGTACGTTTTGGTAGCTAGAATTTGATGCTTAGCAATGTCAGGTTCTACAATGACCAGCAGAGCTAGAGGAGTAGAGGTCGTTGAGATGTTTAGTAGCTAATTATGTAGCCAGTAACAGATGTAAATGTAGGTGCTGCAGTTTTGAAACTGCAAAAATCAGGAAAAGTCCAACCTGTATATCTTGTTTCACTTTTAAATATGACATTTCTGGGACTTTTTTATAAAACAATCGGGCTTTAAATCACATGCTCATACATGTGACTGTCCAAAGCATTGCAGACTGAATTACTGGGCGGTTTTGTGTCTCATACATTTTTATACACGTGGAAACTATATCCTGTACATAGCTTTTCTTTTTTTTACCAAATTTTCTAACCTTTATTTTTTTAATTCTTTTTTATACATGGCTGCTGGTGCTTTGTTGTGTTATGTAGGACATAAGAGCTGCAAGGCATTCATTATTATGTTTATGTTTTTTTAACTTGAATTGTGAACCCATTCCTGTCCTCACAAAACTTGAATGCACCTTGTGTTTATTAAATGTTCATTTTGTCTGTACACTTTTGTGCTACACACAATATAGAAAATGTAAACTACACATATTTGGATTCGTAGCTGAGCTTAAGTATCTACCTGTTTCAGTTTAACTACAGCCAGGCAACATGCTCATAGTTTGAATTGTCTTTACAACACTTATTTTATATGGGTGTAGACTACAACTAAGATTAGGTAAGACAAATCAAAATAGTGATAAGTATTTGAGTTAAATTTTCTCAACATCCCAACCATTTATACATTAGGTTAACATTGTTTCTGTTTTACCATTTTTTCAGGTGACAATTTCAAGACACCTCAACACTATTTTGGGAAAGCTGCATAAATGGTATCTGTAATGTTGAATCTTTTAGGGTCTTCCATGTCGATATTATGCAGTAAGTTTTACATTCAGAGAGCAGGATTACTTCCTTAAACAATTTACCACTAACAATCAAGTCGGCCCTTTTTGCACTTGTTCGTGTCAGATCTGAGTCCATCCAAATACTTTTGGAATAAAGTTTATGGGAAAAAAAGCAAAAATACTGACTGAATAAAACAAGAGAGAGTCTTCTCTGGATGTTGTGTGTTTCTTCATTTTTTGAAGTGTTATTTGAAATAAAGTGTCATCCCCTCCAGTTTCATTCAAAAAATCACTTCCACCTCAGCACTTGATTGCAAAAGTACTTTATTATAAATAATAATAAATAACACCACTGGCCATCAAATAAATAAATGTAATAAATAGATTTTAAATAAATAGTTACATTTCCCCAAATATTGGAATACATTCATGCATGTAAATAGGCCAACATGGCCCCACTGCTAAACTTAGCAATACTTTGACTGTCATTCAGCTCTCACTCAGTGGAGAGAGGCTAGAATTGAGCCAGCTAGCTTATGCCTAAGCAGCAATCATGCAGACAGTAGTACACTATGTGCAATGTAAAGAACTACTTGGTCAGTAATTGTAAGTATAAGTGATGGTAGTGAATGATAAAGAAGGCTTGTCTAGTTATGATTTAGCTGAGTAGAGATAAGGTGGTGGTATTGATTGGAACAATGGTAATGGAGATGAGGTCGCAGGACGTTTACTTCCTGTGGTCTCCTGAGGAGATGTAGCCCATAGCTCGGTTGATGGTGATGGCTCGGATGTGGAAGCCTCTCATCATCTCACACATCTCCTGTCTGTTAGTGTAGCTGTCATCTCCCCACATCTGGGCTGCATCCTCCTAAGAAAGACAACACAATAATCACATGTCGTTTTCGCCCACACTCACAAAAAACACACTGAGTTTCCCCATGAAAAATCTTGACAAGAATTAGGATTTTTTTTTTAAATATGTAAATTCACCTCTCAAAGAATGAAAGAGGAGGAATAACTAGGTACTAAAAAATAAAAGAAGGAATAGAAAAATTACCTCTGAAGAATTGTTCTCTCCAGTTGGCATCAGGGAGCAGTTCTGTATAAACCAAGGAAAATTTCATCAGGCAACTTTCAGATGTTATTTCCCGGGAGATTCTCATACTATTTCTGTCTTTAAATCACATCTCTATTTTTCCCTCTGCCCCTGTGTTTTTTGTTTGTCTGTCTGTCTGTTTGTTTGTTCGTTTGTTCGTTTGTTTTTACCCTTCCCATGCATACATTATAAACACACCTTCAGGCTCTCTATTATTTCCAGGGTTTGATTCAGAAGTTTACTTTCTTCGTTATGACTTCTGAGTGGGGACTTAAGGTAGGATTTAATAGCAGCATCGTAGTAAGCCAAGTCCTTCATGATGTTCCTCAAACATTCACTCTGTCAAGAAGACCAAGAAAAACAAACAAAAAAATCAGTCATCAGTCCGCTTAATTAAAAGCTTTAAAAAAAACTTTTGAGATGGTCCATAGTTTAAAATGTCAGCAACTGTAAAACATTAAGCAAAATAGATACTGAATGTATAATTTTGTGTAACATATAAACAATGTCTGATAATCCTAAAAAAGCATAAAAAAGCAGTATACCTCACTGAAGGATGAATTCCTCTGCATCATGCAACCTGAGTTCTGTGGGGATGGGGGATGGAGGGCATTTTAAACATGAGCAATTTGTAAAGGCATTAGTTTTACTCAGGTACACATAGGCATATCCGAACAATACATTTGATTCATTATAAGTGTAACTACCAACTAAAATTTAGTGGAAGCTGAGCTGAGATTGTGAGGCTTGATGCTGTTTCCATAAATACATCCAAAAATGACTTTAACATCTTTTGTAAAATCTAAAAATATGCACAAAAGCTTTTTCATTTTTATGATTTGTATTCTTCCAATCATAAAAGGAAATAAAATTCAAAGTTGATTTTCTATTCACTGAAAAATAACATATTATATTTAATAATTTATATCACTAGTAAATCAAAAACAGCCACCTGAGTCAGAGTTGGTGTGCAGGTCAGTAATGTCTCAGCTTTGCTCCTCACCACCACCTTATCAGATATGATGCCATAGCACAAAACACTCTGTAAAACAAAATAAATTATTTCATCATTAACATAACACAGATATGCGTATTTGTGTGCGCGTGACGGAGCAAAGGAAGAAAACACAGAAATTTCAAATACAGAATTAAAACGTAAACACGCCCCGGGTTGGATTGTACTCACGCTGTTGAGAAGCTCTTTGACACCGAGCAGGAGGCTCCTGAACAGCAGGGAGCAGTTTGCGCACCTCTCCGTGACCGGAGCGGTCACCGGGAGACCCGTGGACGTGCGCCCGCCGAGGGCCAGCAGCAGCAGCAGCAGCACGCAGCTGGCGGAGTCTGCACGACAGAAGGAGAACAATCATCAACAGACGCATCTCATGCCCCCCTCACCCCCGGGGCTGGCCACTTTGCACGAACGGACACAACACAGCTGGCAATTTGTATATGCAACAACAACAAAAAAGAAAAAGCAAAGATAAAAGTGCAGTGTCCCTTCCTCAGTTGACCCCTCCGACTTACAGAATCTCAGGCTTGTCATCCTTCTTTCGTTCAGGGATCTTTGGTCGAGACTGGTAAAGACTGTGTTGCTGCTGCTTTCTTATGTGGTTTTATATGCATTCTCGGGGGATTCCCTCCCCCTGCAGGAGCCACAGCAAAAAGAAAACCAAAACGTCATACGTAATTTCCTCGTTGATGGAAGAAAACGGGAAGTCAAGATGTTTTTCTACCTATTTTTTAGAGAAAGCAAATACTTTTGGGCGGGGGGGGGGGGGGTGAAATAAGTGTGATGTAAAAAGCGTCGAGTCTTTGCACGAGTCCACTGATTTTCTTTTTTTTTGTTTTTTGGATTTTTTTCCCGCAGTACCTTAACTGACAGAGATTTGAGTATATTCTTCACACTGCATACTTGCAGGAAGCGCGACAAGTGCAAACGGATCCAGCGTGAATAATACATACACATGACCCTGGGTGCAGACCAGGACCATGCATCTGGTCTTGTGAGCGTTGGGACCTTTGCTGTACATCCACTGGCATTGACCAAACCCTAACGGGATCTGCACCTTCAGTCAGGACCGGGGGGGGGGGCAACAAACTTTACACAGATATTCAAAATGTCTCAATAATTAAAGAGATTCCAGCCCAGAGGCTTGTGAAATTATTTCTTATAATTTATACAGTTAGACATATCGTGCATGTGGTGTGCGGTCTACGTAAGGACAGGGAGCGCTTCATAGCGGGCGTTGTGCAGTAATCGGGTATTACTCTACACTTACACATGCGTGACAGTGATTCGGTGGAAATGTTTTAGTCCCTTTGCAACAGTTTGTGTTGGTGTTGTTATTACCAGGTGATGAGACGGATGAAGTCAGCCACTACTTTCGTCGAGCTGAGAGAAACTGGTGGAATTGAATGAAACCCAGGCTCATCCGCGACATGGCCACCTGAACTATACCCGTGTCCCTCGCTCTCTGCCGGCACCCGCCGCTGTTCAGAGGCTAACAGGCCTATTGTACTTTTACTCCACCTCATTTATTTGATAGCCATGGTTATTTTTCTTTTGAAATTAAAATTACATACGCACAAATTAAACAAATACAATATATATATATATATATATATATATATATATATATATAAATAGATATCGAATATATCGATCTTACAAAGTATGATACCATATTATAAAATACCCAACAATACATAACATTGTTAAAACTACCTCAATCTACATTAAAATGCTTCTAAATACATAATAAATGAAATATTTATATACCGTTCTGAGCCCTTCTATGCAGTCAGTACTTTTAAAATATTTAGATTATATTCTCTTTTTAATATTTCTGACCTTTTAGTTAAGTGTAATTTTAAATTCAGGACTTCTATTTGTACTTCTAAGTGTCCAAATAATTATTCTTTAAATAATATATAAACATTATTTCAGATTTATTTTGTGAAGTAATAACTGCAAGTATAATGTCGATATATATATATATATATATATATATATATATATATATATATATATATATAAATAGTTATCCGTATTGAAATTATGTTAGTTATCCGTATTGAAATTATGTTATTATGTTATTCACATTTTTAGGGCAATTACATGTTAATTTTGCATGTTGCAATTTGAAATTACTTTGGGTTGAATACATATAAAGAAAGTAGGTAAATAATAATGACTTAACGAATTTCACTTTGAGAATATCTACACCTCCTTAACAACTGGGAAACATGATTGAAAGCGCTGGAACACCAGTGGGCCTTCTTGAGAAATTGTTTTGCCAAATTCTGTGTTGCCACAGTCAAGAATCCACTTTCAACCTCCCAGTTTCTTTTCAAATGGGAAAGTGTATCTAAGGTTTGTTTATTTGCATCTGAGAAATTCACAAGGCTCAAAATGAGAGTAGTGTGCGATTGTAAGTGATCATCATAGATCATGATGTCACTGTCTCCTTATATCCTCCAGGCCCAGTTTACAGGATCTGTGATCCACTCACACCCTCTGAAACTGCAGTGGTCATTGAGTGTTCAACAGGAGTTTCCAGGCCTTTCTCTGGCCTCACTACAGGACCATCAACCAGTGAAACTTACCAGATCAGATGAAAAACCAGAGGGAGGTGACAAGGGAGGACTCTCTCAGTGAGCCTTTATCGTATTCTACATGAAAAATAACATCATATTGATTACCATACGAGTCATATAGAATGATTCTGCACATTTATACTTTGAAACACAAGTGATCATTCTTAATATACTTTACAGGTCCAACAGCCTGTCATTTTCAAATGAAAGAAAAATTCCTAATTGTGACTTTAAAGGGGTTGCCCAAATGAATATGGAGTCCCTTTAGGAGGAGTGAACCAACCACAGACAAACTATTGAGTGATAAACACTGTCACGATTAGGCAAGACCGAAACAGAGGGTGTTGAGTCATACTACGTGTAATGTGGTGATGTCTTATATTCTCATTACAGGTTGCGACCAGTGATTACACTTCCTAAGTTCATTAGAAAGAGGAAGCACATTTGAATGAACAAATTCTTCCAGAAGAAAACAGTCACATGCAGATGAAAGGTGTAAGTTCAACTTACTGCACCAACAGCCCGACATATATGAAACAAAGTTTATTCTTTATTTTACATATCTGTACATAAACATTTCTTTCCTCAAATAAAGTTTCTGAATACAATAGGATGAAAACGATATTAACACACTTATTCATTTAAAATGACTTGTGTCAGAAAATCAACATTCACAAAATGTTGAAGAGCAATTAGAGTGAACGTATTACCAAAAAGCTACGACTCCACTACAAGGCAGGCATGTTTCCTTTACACTCTTTTCGCACCTTCAAATAAACATTTCTCAGTTGAAAACTACCATTTGTGCAGAATAAAAACAGGTCGACTTTGAAATACTTTAAAATTACCGTCCAACTTAAAATGGTCTGAAGAAGTTAGTTTTCCGTTATTTTTTTTTTTATACAACGTTGTTTCTTTTTTCTCATGAATAACTTTCTACTAAAGTTTTCACTATCATTTATTTTTTTTTCCCACAGTTTTTGCATTTGAACAGTTATAATTTAGTGGCGAATGTAGAAAGTTAAAAAGAAACAATAGCAAAGCAAGGCCGATCACTGCACAGGAAGCTGGGGACAGAATCCATGACAACACACAACCCTCTTCTCCCACGAAGCAGGAAGTGCTCCTCCGTCCTTAGCACTGGGAGAAAAACCACATAAGCAGATGAAAGAGAGTGGCCTTCTTCCGTGATGCTGCTACCACTGGAGTCAGTGGGTTGGACAGGAAGGTAGACAAGGTACAGGGGGACAGGGAAGTAGCGAGGGGCAAAATACTTGGGGCAAGCGGGCAGGATTTGGATCGACACGAGGGAAGAGGTGGAATGGCCGGAGGGGAAAAGTCTGGTTTGGAGGAGGGGCTAAGCTTGGTAGAGGGAAGCAGAGTGGAGCAGGGACGGGCATTTTATTTGGATAGGGTCCTCTCAGCCAAATGTTTCTGCTGACTCTCAGCATGCCTGGAAAAGAGAAAGGGAAATAAAACAAGTGTTAAAGTCTGATGATATTATATATTGCTATTATTGTGAGCACATTCCAAGAGGACACTAAACCCAATATCGAATCAACCCTACCAACAAGTATTTTCTGTGTAGCTATTGCTTACTATAGCTCATTCCTTTGTTCCATAGACCTCAATTGTTGTCCTGAAACTTTTAAAAGCACATTTGAGCCAGACTGTTATTGGTTAACATATTCCTTTATTCTCATAAACATGGGCACCGTACATTATTTTGAGTCAGTCCCAAAACCGCCGGCTACTGCCCTAAGGGCATAGGCAACAGCGGAGGGTACAGGGCTATGCCATAGGTACGGTGTAGGTTAGACGCAAAGCATAAATCGGCCTTAAGTGCTCACTAGTGCACAGAATCTGCAGCTGCTGAATAAAGCCCTAAAATATGATCAATGTGCTCATGTTCATTTTTGTATCTTAAAGGGGAACACTGTAGATTTTACACATCAAAGTCTGTTATCTTAGGGATATCAGACTTTGATGTGTCTCTTGGGGATTACTACTACAATTGTTGAAAAAATTGAATCAAGGTTTTGTGGCCCCAGAGGAAGCTGCCTTGAAATCTGAAAAATAACATCAAGCGACGTCACCTCAGCCAGTGTAAGTTTGAAAATCAAAACAATCTGGGGCGTGGAGTTAGAATGAAGTCAGGCTACATTGGCCGCTAATAGCATAACGCACACGAATCTCTGACTGAACTGTTGGTGGTTGATATGCATTGTGGGTAATGGAGGAAAAAAGGTGAGAAATAAAAAAAGAGAATATCTCTGTATCTGCTGCATCACATTTTCTTACTTTTTCTTACTGTGAATGTGACATTGCTATTCGAGTTCTATGCTAAATAAGCAGAGTGCTCTTCTAAAAATCTATTGTCCTGCACTGTTTTAGGAGATCACTTAGCCTTAAAAAAAAAAGAATCCAATGCATATATTTGTTAGTTATGATTAAATATTTAGATCTTTAGTAGGACTAAATGGGCTTGAGGTTTGAGAGATGGACTAACGCAAAGTTCAAAACATTAGATTTCTTCACAATAATAAATATATGAGCTTCTACTTCCCACCTCAGTCTTTCATTTCTCTCTAACACTAATAGTTAATGCAGTGAGTAACTGCCTCATCACCTGGTGAGGTCCTCTATGTCAACCAGCATAGCATCTTGCTCCATATGTAGTTCATCTCGGATCAGCAGCAACTGTACAAGTTCTTCATTCAGACCTAGAACGTAGATAAAATATTGGAAATCACATAAAAATGATGGTGACAAATGTTACCACTATGACAAAGCAGGAATTCGTCCACGTCATATTTATGCAATCATAACACATATTCTTTTGTGGACCTCATCAATAGATGGACATTAAATCCACATGAAGTACTGTGTGTGACTGGCTAAAATCTCCCACGATGGATTAATAAAAATGCCACTGAAAGCATTATGAGTAGTGACAGTCAGACCACACAATGGTGGTTGTGGTTGTTTTCGAATCACATGTTTCAGCTATTGTTCCTTCAGCTCTGCCAGCAAATATAAACCACGGACAAAAGAGATTTTGAGGGGAAAGTCTGTTTTGTAAGTTAAATTTAGCTCATCATTTTAGACTCATGGGGATTTCTGTAGCTGTTTTGTGTAAAATGAGAGATTATTCATCACGGGGTAACAGGATCAATGATGTGTACAGTGTGGTAACAGTAAACGCTCAGGGGAAGCTGTTAACTGGTACAATTCTTTGAACTGACTAACATATATAAAAGTACTTTCAGATCCACTGAAAATGGTAGGGGTCAGTGTGTATGTGTATGTTTTTCCCCATTTGCTCTCTTGCTCATTTCTGCAATTGAGAGAACAGGTCAGTGTGTGTGTGTGTTTTCGTGTGTGTGTGTGTGTGTGTGTGTGTGTGTGTAAGTATGTCTGGTCTACTCACTCTCAATCTGGGAGTGCAGGTCATTGACTATGACCTGGAGTTGACCCAGTGTCATGTCTCTCAAATCAGTGGGCTTCAGGCTTCTTTTCATTAGACACTCGCTGATGTGAGGCATGTGTGGAAGCTGCCAAAAAACACACAGAGACATGGATATATTACAAAAAAAAAAACAAAAATAAGACTTACTGTTTTCCCTATCGTGAATTTGTGACCTCATAAAATAAATGAAAGCATGATTCAGCCACAAAGAAGCAGTATATAAGTAAATCACTTAAAGGCATTTGTGTCAAAAAATTTATAGGCATTTCACTATATTCTAAAAAAATCATCCATTCACTGAAGAAGAATAATCAGCATTTTATTGTGTAATGAATATGATTCAAAATTTCCTCAAATAGGGTCAAAAGCCACAATTGCATGAATTATTAACAGAATAAGAGCAGTCAAACTATATTAAATTGGAAACAGAAAGAGCCAGACATTTTCATTGAATGACAGTATATGCCACTTCAATCTGCTGCCTGAATTTAGGATTATTTATTCCTTATTTTTCATTTGTCAATTAATTTGTGAAACTAATTTCTTTTTAGTTTCTTGGTTTTTCCTTCTGATAAAAAGGGAATGTCACTTTTTCTATGCAGAGGTTAGCACCCTGCTTAGGGAGACTGTACAGTTGGGGGATTTCAAGTAGGTGCTGCTGTTTGGTCACAAATGGGTATAAAGTTTTTCATGCAAATAAACAGAAGATTAACTCAGTGGGCAGAGGCCAGCACTGATACTGCTTTTAATGAGAGCCCCACTGACTGTTTAGTCCCACAGTGTACACAACAGAGTGGAGCAAAATGGTTGATTTTACTTCATATCTATTGTTACATTTAAAAATGATCTCTATCATTACAGAAACTCTTTAAATTCCCGAGTATTTCACCACCTATCACAAAAGGCCGCTGATCTACAGTTGTGAAAGCATTATGTAATCACCGACTAAGGTGAAGTGACAATGCAGGGTCAGAAATTACACATTATTTTCCGATGAATGAAAATGAAAATCTTCCTTATACTGGAGTGTATTGGATTTGAATTTGTGCCAATTATTGTATTAACCAGTACCTGAGCAAATGTAGCTCAAAACAGTGCCTTTCATTTTTCAATATTACCTTTCATAAAAAAGGCTTTTAACACTGAATTATACATTTTTTTCTCCAATGCCTCTGTTGGCTTTGTGTATATTATCATGAGTATGTGTCCTCTTGCCACCAGTTGCGCCATGTAAAACTCAGATCACAAAATGCAATAAAACCACAAAGCATTGCGTTCGCTCTATGTCTGGTGCATTGGCAGGTAATCTGATTTTTGTTTACCACACTCTCCCTCTGTCATGAGTATGTGTCCTCTTGCCATCAGTTGCGCCATGTAAAACTCAGATCACAAAATGCAATAATACCATAAAGCACTGCGTTCGCTCTATCTCTGACGCATGGGCAGGTAATCTGTCAACACTCTGATCCAACAGGTCTACATTCTTTCTCTTTCCTTCCCACACTGCATGCCCTTTACTTTATTCTCCTATCTTGAGAGACAAACAGTGAGAAAATGTGTACGCTCTCCTTGCATGCACTGCACTGTAAATGTTTGCATGCCTGGGCATCTGACTGGCAATTCTTGCTGGTTTCTCAACCCCCTTTCACTTTCATATTGGCACGGATGCAACCTTGCTTGAGGCTACTATGCCTCAGTTTCTGTATCAAGCGTTTCAGCGGGCACAATGTGGCAACTATAGAGTGACATAGGGAGAGATGTGGTGTTAGAGACAATGTAAGCAAGTGATGGGAAAGGTGAAAGATCTGTGTTAGTCCTGACTGAAGGTGCTAGTCTGTTGACCATGCTGTGAGTTTCTGTGGTAAACTGATCATACTAATAGTTATGAATTTTCAGTACCAGCAAACCAACTTCAGCTATGACTCATTAGGAACTACACTCTTCTCTGAATCAATTTTAGAGAGAGAATTGAGATATTACCAGAGAATCTAAATCGCTTCCCCTCTTTTCTCTTTCTGACGTTCTTACTTTCCCTCGGCGATTCTGCTTTAGGAAAACCCACACTCCCACTACACACACAGACACTGGGATACAAGTTAACTGTGCTGGCTGAAGTCCCATTCTTTTTCCCTGACAAGCAGACTGGACAATCCAGTTTAGTTGAAACTGAGTTATACTAACTGGCAGCAGTGAGATAAAAGCACAACAGCAGGACTGCTCTAAAGCACTGGTTCCTTAATTTTTATTGTCTGATGCCCCCCCCCATGTGTAACTTGAGTCGACACATTCTCAAGTTGACATGTTAAAAATGTGTTCATTTCAAATGTTTTTCAAGTGAATGTTCTATATTAAAATATTACGTTATATAGAAATATGACATTGTTATCATCTTTTACTAGAATTGAAATACTAGGGTTTATTACAAGGGGCCTTTTAAATGGTTATCCATTACTTACAGCAAAATAGCAAAATAGTAAAACTGTTTATCATTACTTTTAGCCAATATTTAAATTGTTTATAGTCATTTTTAGGTAACATTTTAACCATTAATCAGCATTACTTCTGGTTAATTATTTCAACTGATTATCTAATACTTTTATCCAACTATTTCAAACATTTATCCATTTTTAGCTAACTATTTCTCCTAAAAAATTTAGGTAATTTTTTACATTACATTTACTTAATTATTTCAATTTCTAGGTGTAGCTGACTAATCAGCTGCAGGTAATGCAGGTGGCTGTAGCTGTAATACGTCTTAATATTCACCATGTGTCTGGCCCAGATGTGACAGTGATGTCTTCTGACAGCTGAACACTACTACATCCCTAAACAAAAGTCAATGCTTTTTGGTGAATGAATTATAGATGGACTCGGCCGAGCTGCCCTTCTCTGCTCTGAATAAGTAACGCGTTTCTGTGTGTAACTCCAGGGGGACCAATAGTGTGTGAGCCTGACTGTGTGGTTGTGTTGGTCTGAGTGCTCCTGAAGAGGCAGTGAGGCAGACAAAAATTGATGAAATAATGATGAGCGAGGTCGTCATCACCTTCCTTCCTCTAAACGGGGGAAGAGGAAGAGAGTGAACTGAGGGGGCAGGGGGGCGGCTTCCTGCCACTTCATCAAATGATATATATAAGCTGTTACAGAGACCCAACCTGCCCATCTGTTCTCATATACTTTGTATAATGCACTATTGCACATTTCTCAAATTGCCCTTTAAAAAAAAGGTAAAACATATTATTTAAAACACATTTAAAACACATAATTGAGCAACTGAGGAACCAGCTGGCAATTATTGATGATGATGATGGTTTTAAACCCACAATAACTAACTTTTTGGCAACTGGCACAGGGGGAACAATCTGTTAATTAATATGGCAAACAGGTTAGCAAGAAGTTGCTTTAAAATTGAGCAGACACAGAGCAACAGTGGCATTCATATGAAGTCCTGTGTCTGGCAATGAGGTGAATGTAAATTCAATAATCCCACTCCTCTCCGCGAAACTCCAGAGAAAAATATCTTGCTTTTTAGTTGCCAGATTTTCCACTTTCTTCATCAGCTAATCACTAACTCTGTCCGTTAGGTGCTGGGCAGGCAGCAGAAAAGCATGTTATTTTGAAAACTTTTTCCCCTGCTTTAAAGCTGAAGTGAAATACAGAGTCTGGTGATAGATCCCATTTCGTGTTGTATTTTCCACCCTGGCCCAGGTCATTTCATTTCAATGGCTCTGAAAAACATTGCAATGATGCAAAAACTGGCCAAAGTGTTTCCCATTTTTTACTGTAAAGTTGTCTTTAACAGACAAAGGCAGAGACAGATTTCTCATACTGACCAGGTCGGCGACTGGTGACTTTTTACGATTCTGTTTCTCCACTTCCACCTGCATCTTGGCCATGGGCTTGGCCATTGCCAGGGCCAGCTTTGCCTCTGCCTGCAGCTTCTTCTGTCGACTCAGGAAGTCCATGTCCTCCAGAGACTCAGAGTCATCCTCTGTAGTGTCCCTGTCTGAGTAGGAAGAACTTTGCTTGGACTGCAAGGAGGAGGTGGTAGGGGGAAGAACAGAGAAATGGCAAGCATGGCAAGGTGAAAAAAATATGAAGGAGATAGTGAATGGTATTGGAAAAGGAGGGAGGAAAAATAGTATAGTTATGGTAAGAGAAATGGGATGAGAATGAGGTAAGGGAGGAGGACAAGATATGAAAGACCAGGTTAGAGGACTAATGTCTATATGCTCTTGGTCTATTTTGTATGTAGATTCACACACTGACAGGAATGTTGTTGTACATGAGCTGGGATGTGAGGAGAGTGAGGAAGAACAAGTAAAGAGATAATAATTCTCTCTCTCTCATGCTATTTCATTTAAATGCATCTCAGGCTGACAGAAGGTTAATGTGGCCAGTCATTTTTTGCCCATGAATTGGTTAACAGGCCAGAAAACTTGAGAAAAGACATTCATAAAGCAACAAAATCACCAGTTATCTCTGTGATTCAAAATGTCACATCATTTCACTGCTTTCGTTCTTGTTCTTTCTCAGTTTCACTTTTCCACAGTCAGATCTTAACACTTTTATACTATCAGTCCTGTATATCAAGACATGCATCATTTTTATAGTTATTTCAAGATGTAAGTCCATTTCTTTTATTATTGAATTCTGAAGAAATACTATAGTAACTCAGCATGGGCGTTGAGTGCCCACCAAGCATCAGTGCGTACCATGGGGGACAGAGGTGTGTCCAGACTGGTCTCTGTCTTACTATCATCTGCATCACTGTCCTTGTCGCTGCCGCTGTCATTGACAAAACAAATTTGTAGGTTCATCCCGCTTTGCAGCCTGCAGTGAAAGACAGGTATAGATAGAGATAGGTGGAAACAGAGGGAGACCAGTTAATATTAGCATAAGTGCAGATAAGAGTGAAGTCAGTTCAATGTTAGCTGCCTCTGCAGTAATTGACTCGGACCAGGGCCAAAACAGACAGCAATGTCAACAGCACTGCTGCTAATACAAATGACCTAAGGTTGAGTTCAACAAGGTGCTTTGCCTCAATAGAGGATTTAGAGGGCTGTGAATATGCATGCTGTGCTATGAGTTGAAGTCAGTGAGTTAAAGAAAGAGGTAAGTACCAAAAAAAGAGAAAAAAGGAAAGAAAATCCTTTCACACAAGGCAAAGTTCAGCTGAAGAAAGAATTAAGGAGGGCTTGTGTTTTTAATCATCTCCCCTCTTGTCTCCAATATGGATCGATCCAGGTTGACTTTGGTAGGTCTCTTCCAATCTACCTGGGGCCAGTGGGGGTGTTTTTGTGCCGCAGTGAAGCTGACTATCACTAGGTGTAGATCCAGCCCACTGTGGATCAATAATCTGCTTATTCAATGCAGTAATTACAAACAGGGTTGATTGATTACACAGTATAGATTCAATCATTCCCAATTAAAATAGGACCTGAGCGGTCGATTTTTCAGGAAAGGCAGCATCAATAAGCTTCCTGTAATTTGAATTTAATGGATTGTGGGGGCCACAAAAATGTCCACTGGCTTCTTCTGATGACAAGTAAATGATAAGAGTGTTGCTTATAACATACAGTGCAGAGTTTGACTGATATATCACACAGTATAAACTGTGTGCAGACATATTAGAATGGGTAAATATATCAGTTGCTAAGTAGCAAGAAATGGAAAGATATGCCAAAGATATGTGTGAAGTAATATAAAAAATTTCTATCACATTGTTTATCCAACAGGTACCAATAAGTACCAATAACAGTCCCCACCTAATAAATCCAGTTTAATATGGCCCTAATAAGAGTGTGTTTATGACTTATCATATCAGACAAATGTGTCATTTGTTTTTTTACACAGTACGGTCATTTGAATATTTCCCTGTAACCATTAGTGATGCATTAAGCATCACAACCAGTCAATAATATTCTGCAGCAAAATTGAGGTGGCTGTTGAAATCACAAGAATACAAAGAGAGTGTTTACAGAACGTCTAGTTCCAGTAAGGTGCAGTGTAGGTGGTGGTAAGAGTGTTTGTGCAAATTTGGGAAGTCACAAGGGATGATTATGTCTGGCTCATTCACACTGCACAATTCCTCTCTGCTTTCTGTCAGTTCTTTCTGAAAGGTAGCAATGATGGTAATCCTGGACTTTCAGATTAATACCCTATACCCTGTTTTTCTTTTGTAACCTTTGTATACAGAGGCAATGCTTGCTCTTTTGACATTTAACTACATCCCTCATCTCCCTCTTTGGAGAATTATGGGACCAAAGAAAGAAAGAAAAAAAAACCCTGGTAACCAAAATATTGTGCTTTCCAAGTACCAGTCACATGTTTATTGGTTAAAAACGTAGTCATCTGACAAAGGTCAGAGGTCTTACCGTGAGGACAGGCTGGGTTTGCCGCTCTTGCTGCAGCTAGTGTAGATGCCTGGCCCATCATCAAAGAAACTGCCCAGGGCCAACTTCTGCCTGATAGACTCCCTCTCATTCTTTTGGGCCTGCAACAGGAGATGAACAAGATTAGGTTGCTCTTTTATGATCTTCTCAATGATTAATGTTGTAGTGTAACAGCAAGGTCAGAGGTCAGGGTTACGCTGGTAGGGATTAGGTGTCTTCCTCAATGATATTTCACTGGTTTGGATGCTTGTTGTCAGGGCACCTTAAGCCCAGGTACTTATATATAGTTTCCTGGCAGGCTAGATCACCCTAACACCATCTTTATCCCACATGACAAGCTGTGTTCACAAATAGAAACGCAATTACTCTGCGCACTTTCTGACAGCCCAAAATCATGAGGGCAAGAAGATTAATAGCAGCAGCCTCCTCTTAAATTGCAGTAATAGGTTCAGTGTTATTTTAACAAACTCTGATACAGTAATGTGAAAAAAATGTGTGAAATGTCCATGTAGGGATCATTACAAGCTGACAATTACCTGTATACACCAGCAGGTGTTGCTGTGTTCACAGAGAAGACACAAAGTAGGTCTTCTCATACAGGACTCACACAAGATTCAATTTACATATGGTAAATTCTAGAAGAACAGTAATAGCTGATTCATACATGCTTGAATCTGCAAGTATCCCAACATTAAACATTTCCAGAGTGACTCTCACTTGGCCTCTTCCCAATCTTGAATACCTAAATCAGCACAGCCTCAGCTTTGGCAGCAACTCACACATGCTAACACCTACCAGTCCCCATGGGGTGTCTCGTCTGTGCTGATAGCGGGGAAACGCATACAACTGAAGTGTAAAAAACCAACGAGTGACTCAGACTGTTTCAGATCCAAATGGGAGGAGTTAAATTCTCAGAAGCACTTTTCACACATGCTGCTGTGGCACGTCAGCATTAGAGTTTTTTGATTTTTTTTCTGTCATATGGTCTATTTGACCCTGTCTGCAAAAAGTGGTATGTCACATGCACAGCCAGCAAAACACTGCACTGTTCCTTCCCTTCGTTTCTCACACAGAAATAAGTAACCCTGAGGGACAGGGGGACTGGAATGGCTTAGAAAAGACAGCTTTGAATGATGTCAGCCATAAGAAAATTTTTGTGAATCTTTATAGTCAAGAAACACACAATGATGCCACACTTGAGTCATATGGGATACATGGCAGGGGTGGGGAAGACTCCCATGCTTACAACTTGTAGGTGTTCATGTTGTCAGAAAACTAAAAACAATGTTATGACTGCAGAATTGGTTGTGTGGAGGTTAAAAATACTGCATGTATACGTGATACTAGAGTATATACATTAAATCTAAGTTTAACTAATTTGAATGATGAGCCTTGGGTAACATGAGGCACCCTGGCTTGTTTGGTCATTGGGCACCTCTCTATTATTAGTCCCCATTAGTAACTTGTTAACCATCTTGTGATCACTTGTGATCTCTTGACTCCTCGGAGGGAACAACTGGTTTCCCTTAAACTTAAGCTTCTGATGGCCTAAAGGTTAAGACATACACTATATCATGAAACTGAAACAACCCTGCTTTGCTTCCCTACAGGGACCTTATTTCCCTTTCTCACCCTTCCCGTATTTCTGACCTGTTTCCTTACTTTCAATTAGAAATAAAAGCACAAACCCTTAAAAAAAAGAGAAGAATTGTGGTGAGAGGCTGGTGAGAAAGAGATGCATTGGCCTCAATTGAAACCTGCATCTCTTCCTCCTTTCTGGATCCCTCTTTCCCATTATTCCACTTATTCCTCTGCAATTTTTCCACCTCTCTCATCGTCTCATGCAGCTCACATTCCCATGCTTTCCTTATCCATCCAGATTCAGCTCTCAACAGTTGTTTCTTTTCCTCACTATATCCAATTCCATTCATCTGGTTCCATTCCCACTTCTCCTCTTCAGCCTCAGGCCTCTATGATTCTTCCATCAAGCTATCTCTCTGGAGTTCATCCTATTCTTCCCTCTCCAAATCACTCATCCCACCCTCACCTCTCTCCCACTCACTTTCTCAACTGCCTCTTTGCTCCCTCCTTTCCCCTCTTTCTGTCTGTCTCTCTTGACAATTGTGTGCAGGCGTTGGTGAGAGCGCCTACACCAAGGACAAATTAACATAATCCCACTCCACACGAGAGCCCGCAAGACGCACTTGGCACTGCCAGCATACACACTGGCATGTAGAGGAGTGGACCTGGCACTGCTCCTTTTTGTGTGTGTCTTCGAAAGATAGCCTGAGGAGTCAAGATGCTTGGGAGTTTCCATTCGCTGCTTCAAAGGCGCAACTGCAGCCTGTGTGGTACAGTGCAGGTTGTGCACATTTATGTACCGCTACATCACTCATAGAAACCTGAGTGCGATACATCAGACACACTGTCAGTCAAGTTACTACACTGAACAGCTGCTTCAGGAGAAGACAAAACCTAGAAGCAGCAGGTTCACTGAGCACTGTTTACGGTTTTCTCCGCTCTGTTGTGAGGGTTGAGGAAAAGAAAGATGGGGGCTGTGCTGGGTTGCTGGTGGCAGGAAAGTGTGACACATACAAGAAAGGTCAGAGAATGGTTTGTATCAGATAATACTGAGTAATCAAACAGCATCAGTGCCAGCGTAAACCTCACAGCTCAGTTTTGAAATAGTTTGCGAGACCACACACATACTCTCTGCTAGAGGGCTGTGTGCTGATGTAAAGATACACAGTGGTTTCATGTCTGGTAACTTGCAGGGAGGTTCATTTGGAGATCAGCAGGGTCACATCTTCAGCCAGTGATCATAACTTGTTCATTAACAGTCTGAATAGGTCAACATTTATCATGTTTTAACAGATTGCTGAATATGACTTTTACTATTTATTCTTGTTCTACTGCTTTACATAATGTGAGCTTTGAGAAAGTCAGGGTGAAATGTTTTGCTTTTATCATTAGTTAGATTGGTAACTGGTCAATCACACAAAGGCTGCAACTAACTAACTCCATTATCAATTGATATTCTGATCATTTTTTCTTAAAATTAATTCATAGATTATTCAATCTATTTAAAAAACAAAACAAAACAAAACAGTTCATCTTCCCAATTTGACATCTTTAAAAGGTTTGGCATTTTCACTTGGAAGATGACAAATTAATTTCCTGTTGATCGACTAATAGATTAACTTATTAAAAGTTTCAGTTCTTGAATACACCCTTACAAACTAGTCAGGATGCACTGTCACAGATGAGATCCACTCTAGCACATTACATTCTCATTATAAGTGGGAAAAAACTTTCAGAGCACCAAAAGCCAAAAAATTATCACTGGTCTGCAGCTGGATTAGAAGGTAGGAAACCATCTCTGCATCTCACACGTGCCTGACAAACCCAAACATCATCTTTTATACGGCGTGTTTGTTTGTTTCTATTGTGTGCTTGTCTGTGTCTGGGCTGGCTGTGTGTGGTAAAACAGTCATCAAGGCGGCCCCATAAACTATTTACGAATGTGTGGAAAATGCCACTGAGAGGTGGAGGAGTGAAATGAGTAGTAAACACATGCCCCTGCCTCCCTTTCCTTTTCTACACATCCAAAACCAGTTGCTCATCTTCTTGTCTTTTTAAACTTTATGTGCTTTCATATCAATCTCAAAATGTGCTTCTTTCATTAGAAGTAAAGTAGATACATCTTCAGAAAGGAGGTGATCAAACCCTGTCATGTTCACAGTGTCAGTTTCAGTATGTAAACCTCACATGTCATTGGTGGGAAACACAAAAACTTTTGATTGGCTCACTCACTCAAATAGTCATGAACAAAATGTTATCAAAACCTTTTATGATCTTTACTGGGTTATTTGTTAACTGGGGCTTCATATAAAATCTTATAAAATCCAGAGATGGCAAATTATCTGAATGCCTGTTTCCACATGATCATGATGACATCGCAAATTGCCGGATCCATTACATTAACACTATGGGAGAGGTGGTAGATAGAGAGAGAGAGAAAAAAAGCAAGAGAGACCGCGAGAGAGAATGAGTGATAGTCCTAACCACCTCCTTCATTTCCTGGCCTTGAGCACCAGAGTCATAGCTGTCCAAATTAGATTGGGATGAACACAACTGGGCTAATTTGTGTTTTCTCCTTAAATTCGCCAAGCAATTTCCTCTGCTGAAAAACCGTCATTGACAAAGACATTTTCTCCTCCACTCTGCGTTACAACCATTCACCCGCAGGCCTGGAGGGTGATTCAGCCTTGGCAAAGGACGACAGGGTGCTTGTTCTGAGCCCTCAAATCTTCCTTGAAAATCTCTATTAGAGGAGGGAGAAGAATTTAATTATCTGTGCTAACAAACAGCATCCTCCTTCTCCCTTTCCTCAAATTGCTGGCTTATGTGGCTAGAAATTGTTTAGTGATTAAGATCTAAGATGTGTCTGTGTATGTGTGTGTGTGTTGTGTGCCTATGGTTTTCTGTCCTTTGCTTTTCTCTGATATCAGGCTCCTTTTTGTTAACGTCCTAAGTGTATCTAAATTCCAAAGAACGTGCTAAAAGGAGACTTCCTTCAGAATGTATCAACATTTCATTTATTAATATTTCCCTCCCTTTTCTCCTCTTTCCCTACATTACTCACTAAGTGCTCTCCCTTGTTCTGCACAATGGAGGCTTTTCACCAGCCGAGATCTCACTCCCTGTTTGGAGACAAGAACCCACTGTTCACACACAAGCACACGAAAACGAACACGAACACAAGCACGAGCGCGAACACGCACACACGCACACGCGCACACAAATACAAGGTCTTGTGAGCACAGTCTATGTGTCTTTTTTAGCATAGCACGAGTGAAAGCATGATATTACAGTGCACCTAGATAAGACAAAATTTGTTTGGAGAAAAATTGCAGTTCAGAGAGCTTTTGATAGAGGTATGGTTGTGCTAAGTGTGTGTGTGTATATGTTTGTGTGTTGCTGTGTTTAGACTATCCGTGTGTGGCGCTGAGAATGCAAACAGGGACAGCTTCGCTCTGATATTTTTCCAAGGCCTGACAGTGAGCTGCTGCTTAGCCACAGCTCTGCAAACAGATAGAAGGTCACCGTTTCTTCTGTGTGAGTGTGTGTGTGGGAGTGTGTTTTCATCACTATGCTGTATGACTTCACAGTTCAACCAGACGATCTTGTGTCCTCAGATTTACCTAAAACTGCACCTGTACATATTTCTCAAGATATAGGTAAGGATATATTTCATTTAAAGGAATAGATTACCAGTTTGGGAAATCTAGAGTTATCTTACTGACAGTTAAACGGGAATGTTGATACCACTCTCACATCTGTATGATTAATGGCTCCAGGCAGCAGATGAGTGTAGCCTAGCTGAAAACAGGGGGAAACAGCTAGTCCGGCTATGTTCAATGGTAGCAAATTGGCCAACCAGCACCTCTCACTGATTAATGTGTTATCTTGTATGATCAAACATTAAAAATTGATGTGTATGAACATTTCTGTGGCTCTCAGGTGGATTATGGGCAGAATTATTTCTAGGTCAGGTCTAGCGGCCTGCGAGAGGTGACTTCTAAAAGCTGCCCTGCAACCTCCTGGTTATGATAAGGAACATAGTTGTAGGTTGGATTTTGGTACCTCTGAAGAAAGCCAGGCTAGTAGTTTCCCCATGTTTCAATTCTGACTTGATCTAACTCTTGGCTTGAAAGCAAAAAAATGTATTTTCTATAATGTCTGACTACTTTTAAAAGTATACACACTTAGACTGCACCCTGTCTTGGGAGGCTTAAAATGTGTGTGTGTGTGTGTGTGTGTGTGTGTGTGTGTGTGTGTGTGTTTGTGTGTGAGAGAGAGACAGTCTTCTCTCCTCATGCTATCGGAGACCTGTCTGCCTAGGCAGTGCAGCATTCCATCCCAGATAAGGGACCCGACCTTTGACCCCTCATGCAGTTCAACCGCAGGTCAGTGCAAGGCTGCTCCTGTCACTCAGACTGTAAGAGAACAACTCAGCAAGCGGTAGAGGGCTGTATCTGAGTGTATGTGTGGCGGTAAAAGAAGTGGGGGAGGGTTATGGTGGAATAAAGGAAAAAGAAAGAAAACGGGGGAGCATGACAAAGGGAGGGAGGAGAAATGGGGAGCATGAAGTGGGTTTGGACAGAACAATGGGTCTCCAAGTGACATTTGAGCTTCTCTTTACAACAAGGCCACACTATGGAATTGTGTGGAGAGATTAAGAGGAGGAATCTGTTTTTTCTCCCAATGAATGAAGCAGATTTAGGGATAAAATCCTGGTTACTCACACCATTATGTCATTGCTTTGCCCCAAATATCTAAGCAGTTTAATACCCATACTTCAGGTCAAACATTAGCTTCAATCATATCACATAGCTGCACAAAACACACAAACCTCTTGGAATATGAGGAAGTACGCATATTTGCTTTCTTGCCAAGAGTTAGAGGAGAAGATCGATGCCAACCCCATGTTTGCCTGTTCAATATCGAGTTGGAGCCAGCAGCAGGTTAATTAAGCCTTGGATGAAGAATAGGAATGGGGGTAATAGCTAGTGTGCTGGTCCCAAATAAAACAAAATCTCCCTACAAGCTCTTTAAAAAGGGTAAAATGTGGACCGAGTTTAAAAAAATGACAAGTTATGGTGTTAAGGTGGGAAATGTTCCAGACTATTTCTTGGCTGGGTGGAATTACTTCCTGACGACTGGTGGTTGCTGTGAAGTTGCTAGCCGCTGCTTTTGGCCATGAATAAAGTCAGCACATAACTTGTCATGTTAACACTTTGGTATAGATTAAACAAATAATATATAAGGTATGAGCTAATTGCTCAGTTTAAGAGGTGCTGGTAGATTAATTTTGTTATCTCCAAACCTCAGCATGCATTGGTTTTAATTAATTTAATAATGAAAAATGGAATTATAAGCATGGTCCTTTACCTCTTTATAGTCATCAGTAAGGTAGAGGCTGGACGCTTGACTAATGACATCATCCACTCCATCACATCCATCCATATTATCCAGCGCCTCCCTCATCCCTCCCTCCCAGTCTGTCCTCCTGTCTTTTCCTTTCTACTCCCCGGTCCGTAGGTTAGTCCAGACCGACTCCTGAGGTTGGGCCCAGTCAATGCACATCATATTCCCAGCCGGCTCACCCCTGCCATGGTCTGACACACACACAAAAAAATAAAAATCTACTCCTCTTCTGGCTTCTCCTTCTCTAACATGGTGTGACACTGTCTCTCTTTCACTTTCCCGCACTGTCTGACTGCTACACTCTTTCCCTCTATAGGTTTCCTGGCTCTCCCGCAGGACTGTGAAAGCACAATGGTCAGAGGTAAGGCCCTCCCTACCTTCCACCCTCTGGACAGGGCGGCCTCTCACAGCCTGAGAGAGCAAAAGAGAGGAGGGAGAGGCAGAAACTCACACTGGTGTTTCGTGTTTTTTTTTTTTTTTTCCCGTTTTAACGCCCTGACGTGAGGACAGCAGCTGCTAACCACCAGTTTGGAAAGACACACCTCAGTGATAGGATAGCAACAGCGCTCGTGTGTGCTGTGTTTATGGCGGCGTACTTGTGCTCTGTGTGCCCGTGTGTGTGTGTGTGTGTGTTTAGATGTCTCCCGGTGCGTCTGGAGCCTCTCCTGGACACTGTCTCTCACTGTCTATATTTATGCTCCCCCTGTTACACCCGGGACTTGTTTTTCATTTTCTCCTTTTAAGTCTCCTAACCCACTTAGACAGAATAACTTACAATTATGTTTGTGTTTGTTAAAAAGTGATCGACGTAATATGTAGGTTTCAGGATGGCGAAAAGAATGTGAAAATCTTTGTGTTTATATAACAGAGGAGGTAGTGTGCTCCCTTCCTGCTAAGGTAAAAATAGTGCCCTGTCTGGACTCAAAAGCCAGCAGCCCCACAGTCCCAGCCAGCTGAATAAACCCTGACAGCGCACAATGGACCATTAGTCTGGCAGGAACACACACACGCGCACACATACACACACACATATGCATGCATGCACGCATGCACGCACGCACACGCGCACGCATGCATACAGACAGTGGCTGTGCCCTGTATCAGTGACTTACATTTTCAATCTGAGCTCTCCACGGTGTGTAATGATCTCATCTCTGCGAGACGATATCGACCCATGACTCATATATTTGTCATAGCCGCCCAGACAGAAAATTATATCCACATATGGCTGCAAAATAACACAACGGGGGAGCATGACTTCACACAAACACGCAAGCACACACACACACTCACACACCATAAACTGGTTAAATAGAAAAATGATTGGCATGACAAGGAACCATTACCATGTTGAAGTGGAAATAAAGTCATAATTCATTTTCACTACATACATTTCTACATTGTAAAGATTAAATTGGATGTACAGTAGAGTTTGCAACTGATTATTATTTTTTCTTGATGATTAATCGGTTGATTTTTTTTGGTCAGTAGCTTTACTATGAAAATTCTATGAAATATCAGAAATGGTGAAGAAAATACCACATAACACAATTTCCCAAAGCCCTTAGTGACCTCTTAAAAGTGCTTGTTTTTAAAAATGCTTGGACTAAAAGTCTGAGTCCGAAAGATACGGTAGATTAAATAAAAATGATATAAAACAGAGCTGAGCAGCAAATCTGTGTATTACAGAAGTAAAAGAAGTTAAAGAAAGAAGTAAAACTAATCATTTCATAACTGCATTAGTGTATGCAACTACAAAAGCAGTAAGTTGCCGGGCTGAGTATTGAATCTCACCACTCATATGCATATGTCTCAATAGCGCAAAGTACTAATAACTTTATTTTACCTCTGGCAAATCATCATGTAGCCATGTAGCCATGTAGACAAAATTAGACACTGATGCATCTGAGAAGTTTTTTTTCTTTTAACTGTTTCTAGCATTACATATTTATCCCTGGTTATCCCCTGTCAAAGGCTACATTTAGCCAGTGCTCACACATATACGGCTTTGATGCAAGGTTTGAATGAAACATGCATTATATCTGTCAAGTCACCCGAAATTCAACGAGACTACACTGCAACAATAGCATGTTATAAGCCTTGGAGAACCACACAAAACTTTAACCCTGACCTAATGCAGTGGGAAAGCTTGTTGAAAGTTTAAAGTATATATTTTTTTTCTTTCTCGGAACCATCAAACCTCCACCTGCAGACAGATTCAGAAGATGAATGTTGCCGAGCAGTCGGGGATCCAACGGGAAGACAATGATATCAGATAAAAAATTAAATAGCCAGCCAAGGACAAAGGAGTACAATGAAGATGAGAGGAGAGAGACAAGAGGGAGGAGAATGCTTACTGATACTGATAAAGATGAGTCACATCCATCTGTTAGTCTGCTGAGAGAGAGATGGAACGAAGACCCGAATAACATGAGAAAAAAGAATCAGAGATGAAGACACTTGGGGAATTATGCACTAGCATTAGAACATGAAAGAGCATTTGAACACACACTCACTATCTCTCAAACACACGCACACACACATGCACACATGCATGCACAAACACACACACGCACAAACATGCACATTCACAAAGGGGTTAAAATAAAAAAATAGGAAGTGGGTTTGATTCAGTGTTGATCCCTAAGGATTATGGGTAGAGTACAGTGAATTGTCTGGCTGTCCCCTGTCCTCCCACACCGGATTGCTGCTGCTGCTGGGGACAAAACAGACAACATGCAGACACACACACACACACACACACACACACACACACACACATAAGCCAACAGCACCGGTGTTAGTTGTGAGTGAGAGCAGCCTGTTTGGGGCTACAGGGTGGGGCATGGTTGGCCCCGTTGGTTCTCTGCTTCATTACTGAGGCTGACTTCATAGTGAAGGTGAACTCACTGCTGATTCAAATGGGATAGGAGGGTGGGAGGGAAGGGTTACCTATGTGCAGGAGGAAGGCCATGGGAATCTAAAAACACCCACGATGTGCACACGACATTAAATTCACAGTTCAAGGCCATGTGGATTCTTTGAGCTGCGTTTCTGTTACACACACACACACACACACACACACACACACACACACACACACACACACACACACACACACACACACACACACAAACACACACACAAACACAGACACAGACACACAAACAAACAAACACTCACACGCACACACAGGTTAATTCCTCTGGTGTAGATGATGGCTCGACTGTTGGGTCAGCTGAGTGAGCGAGTGTGAGCGAGAGAGAGAGACATACACACACAGAATGGGTTATTGTTCCAAGTGAACAGAGGGTGACTGTGGGAGAGAGGGTTCCTGGCACCTCCCGTAAGCCTGGGATCCAAGGCCTATGGCGCTGTGTCTGTGTGTGTGCGTGCATATGTTTGATACGAACGCACCTACACTCGCTCTTTTTATTCAGTCCCACTTCATACTTGTTTGTGAGTTCTGTATCTGCAAACAGGCACATGGCTCCTTATGTCTATGTGATACAGTAACATCAGATCACATTCACTGACACATACGAGGTGGGTACTTTTGAGACTCAGCTCTGATCTTATTTTGGAAAGTGGAAGAAAAGAAAGGGGGCTGCTACCATAGCAACATGGGAGAATTTCTCCATGGCAATGCTCTGTGTTCCAAACAAATTGGGCTGCTAAAGGCGCACAGGGCGGCCCATCAGGAAGTCCACTGACTCACACAGCGGCCAGTGTTTGAGGGGGCTCAAGTTTTGACAAATTGTATGATATTAAGATAAAGTACACACTTGTTTTATTTTAAAAAAGAGGCTTGCTTCACAGCAAAGGTATGATAGAAGGGACACAAATCATGCAATCACAGGCTTCACAACATTGTGCGGTGAAACAAAGTCATAATTACATCACACACACACACACACACAATCCTTTATCTTACAAATTGCAATTAATACGGGAATTCATAAACTGCACCCACGTCTTGTTTTATCCGTGCATGTACTAGGGCGAAAAAAAAAAATTCTGTTATTATTGCATCCAGTGTTCCTGTCTACATAGATTAATAAGGGAGGCCAAAATATGACCTAGAATCTACATCCTGTTAAAGTATAACATTTGCCCAGATAACATTAGAGGTAAAAATGTTTTTTGGAAATATATTAGTTCACTGTGTTTCCTTTCTTGTGTTTGCTCTGTTTTGATAGATAGTTTCGAGATTAACTGCAGCATAACCAGTTAAAGGAATAGTTCGATACTGTGAAAAAAGTGCATGTTTGCTTTATACAAGAATGAAATGAAGAGACAGGTATTAATCTCACATCTGTGTGTTTGTGAGTTTGGAGACGGGGGCATGTTTCACGTTACAACTATTCCCTGGTAAAACAGATGAGTTTTTAATGTCAGTAATTCCATAAACTGGGTTTATCATGCGCCCTTATCCTAAGTGACATCTACTGTACTGCTAGTGCTCATTTATAATTCATCAGGACACAGCTCATATACTGTAACTCTGACGCTCTACTTTACCCCTCTCCAGCCAAGCATGGAAAAGCTGCATGACTTCTTGGACACATATGCATAACATAAATACACATAAATCCTCTCTCTCTCTCTTTCTCTCTCTCTCACACACACACACACACACACACGCACGCACGCACGCGCACACACAAACACACACACATACTATGTGTGACAGGACATTCAATCAAAGTTCATGAGGCCTTGGCAAGAAGATTGTACATATACAGTGAGATGACACGCTGTGGCCAAGCTGATAAATCTCACCATCACCCTTCTTCACCCTCTCGGTACTACTGCTGACAGAAATATGGCACAGCAAGATTTATAGATTTACATGAGAATCTGAGAACAGGATGACATATTGAGACGTCTGCCTCTAGTAAACACGAAGAGGAACGGCTTGCTTTCAGCTCACTTAAGCACTTAATGAAATGAGGTGCGGCATCGAGACGAAACCGATGGCTTCAGTTGATGATGGTGGATGGTTATTCTTGTAATCTTTTGCCCTTTTTTTGGCCTTGTGGCTAATTTGCAAAATTGAGAGGACTTATGTCGATAGATGGTTTTGGTTGAATGCGGGTCAAGTTGTTGATTCGTTGGTTGTCCCAGGGTCAGCCTGTGACTTAATTGGCTAATGGTCTCCAACACTAAGTGAAAGCCTGCCTCAAATGTTATGGGACGGACTGTCAGGGAAGGACAGAGGCTTTCCATGTTTCCTCTCCTTCCCTCTCCTCTTCTATATTTTTTCCTCTACTTATGCCGTCAACAGCCAAGGCCAGATGGACCACACCTTAACAAAAAAAGCAGGAGAAAACAACGATGCAGATAATCAAAAGGGAGATTTCCCCAGAGGCCTGGAATGTCCCAGGAGACAAACAGAGATACAGGGACAACACCCTGCCAACCTTCCTCTTTTTCCACTTTTTCTGTTTACTCCTTGTCCTTTTTATTCCCTCATTAAACCCCTCACTCGTTCCCTCTCCTCTATTCTTTCCCCCATTGCCCTCTGCCTCGATCCATCCCTTGGCGACTGCATGTGTGTGTGTGTGTGTGTGTGTGTGTGTGTGTGTGTGTGTGTGTTATTTGTGCGTGAGGGGCGCTGTCTGCCTGCTGGTTGCCAGGTTACCAGTCTAATTGAGGGGCCTCTAGAGAGTTGCTGTTATCAGAGCCTGAACCCTATGTTCCGCTTACCGCTCTCATTCTCTCTCTTATTTGCTCCATCTTTTTGTCCCTTACATTGATGCCAACTCGTGCCTTAATACAGCAATTTCTTAAAAATAAACTTTTAAAACATCCTCCTGAATTTTCATCCCCTAGATCAAACTGAGGTCATTTATATACCCCCATCCTCCCTATCACATGTAATCTCAGCTGCTACAGAAAGCTGTACACTACTATTATCATTGCTCTCTTTCTACTCATCTCTCTCTTTGCTTTGCGCAGCTTGTGTTGTCAATAATGGTTGTGTTACTGTTTCATCTCTGCCCTTCATCCACCGTATCCACCAGCCTTTAGCGTCACTTCTCTCTGCTTATCGGCTTCTTTTTCCTTCCATCCTGCTATTTCTCCGTCGTTCCATCTAGCGTTTGTCTGCCACGAAACATGGCAGGAAATCCTTATCCCGTTACACAACCACTCCCTCGCTCACACAAGCACAAATCCACCCTCTGGGCATGAAAATACAAATATGTAGCACATGTACCCAAAATATTACAAATGTTTTGCTAGATGATCTGAGTCTTTCTTATGATTTTCATCATCTAAAATTCCAAAACAAAACCAACCACAGGACAATTTATTAGTTCCCAAAACCAGATCTTTGGCATTAAGAGGATGTGCACATAAATGACAAGAAGTCATTTTTCATAAAGGTTGACAATGCCAGAAAGGCGATCACTTACAACTGTTAGCACCCAGCTTGAAAACCCGCTGAAGGTAACAGCTGCACATTCTATATCAGTCACATTTTCTGGTGCATTTAACAAAAGTGCTTTTCCAGACAGACAGCATTTGGACTCCCGATTTTCATGCTGTATATTGATAAAACACGTTAAGCACACCCACAAGGCCATTCCATCTATCTAGAACTCTCGTGTTTCCTTCTCATCACTTTCTCTGCAGCTTTTTCATGCATTACTCTCATTGCTTTAACACTTTCTTCTAACTATCAAAGAAGCTCTATCTTTCCCTCTCAACGCCTCCCCCGGCATATTCAGCTCATCTCATTTGCCTTTCATCTACCTCTCTGCTTTTTCCCACTCCCCATCTCCACTGCATTGCAGACTTTCCTCCCTAGCAGAGCTAGTTATAGAGGAGCAGATGTACAGCTGTGATGTACTTGCTTTCCTTTAATCACAACTGCTACTTTCCTCCCAATTCCTCGTTAGCTAAAGTGGGACACTGCTTTCGCATGTCCCATAAGAATGTCACACATTCATAAACATGCACACCCATATACACAACCCTCCAAGCAAGTATTCACATTTGAATTCTCCTCATCACTATGTTACACCATATATCGAATAACTTGAAGCTCTCAGCTTAGAATAAATTTGCAAACACACGGAGTTCATTCGCAACATTTGTAGTTTCGTGCACACCTCAAGCCTGCTTGACATGGATTGATGAGGGTGGATGAGGACGAGGTGGAGGGGAGGTAGGACATTATTCCCTTGAGTTGAGTGCTCTCTTAGCAACCAGCAAGACATCAGATTCACAGCACAATCACATAACTGCTAAAGACAGAGCGATACGCCTTCAAAGGTCAGAGTTTCTGCAAAGATACATGCAGCAATGCTGTAGTTTCAACTTGATATTCAAGAATTTAGGATGAAGTGAACTAAAGAAATAAAACATTGATATTAACACAAACAGCACAGCTAACAACGGTAAAATTCAAAATCAGGCTCAGTTTCTGTCAAAATGCCAAAGAAATAAAAACAAATTACAGCGATGTGTGTTATGTCCTTTAGCTCTGTGAACTACCTGGTAAGAACAGTTTTCCTGGTGGACCATCCTTCACAGCATCCTAGAGCGGAGCTGGCTGAACTGGGGGAACAGGAGCGGGACTGGGATAGGATTTCCCAGCCCTGCAGTGGTATTCCAGCGGAGAAGAGAGGAGAGGAGAGGAGCGGGAGAGGAGGGATCCCACCCAGTCCTTGATCCAAACTAAAATCAATTCTCCTGCTCGCCTCTCCAGTCAGTTCAATCTTCACTCTCTGCTTTCTCTCTCTCTATATTCTCTTTAGTTGCTGGTTTGTCTGTTTGTCAGGAGAGGAGGAAGACAGGGTTTGATCACCGCTTCCCCAAAGCCGAAAAGAGGGAGGGGAGCGATAGAGTGGAGGAGGGCTGGGAGAATGTCAGAGAGAGAAACAGAGGGAGGGAGGGAGGGAGGGAGGGAGGCAGTGAAAAGCAGAGTACACTCCCGGTCGCCTCTCCCTGTCTGGTTCAGGCTGAGAAGGGGGAGGAGCTGTTGGGCTGTGTGTGTGTGCGCAGAGTTGGCCGGTGGGAGAGGGGATTGTGGGGGTGTGTGTGTGGGGGGGTTGAGGGTGAGGGCAGCGTAGGTCAGGGTTGGGATGTCATTCTGCTCTTTCATATGGAGTCATGCCAGACTGAGAGGCAGAGAGACGGGGACGGGAGAAGGGCAGGGGAATGACTTTCACACCTTAATCATTATCTCAATCCCTATCTGTGCTGCAAGGATGGTCATCAGAGATAGTATATTGTAAAACTGTAAAACTCAAACGGCTACATAGCTGGATATCAAAGCTTAAAAGTGTTTTTTTTAGCTGTAGCTTCAACTACTCTCCTTATTTTCTGTCCGTCTCTTTGTCAGATTATAATCCCATAGTGACAGATGGCCGGTCTATAATCCCAATACAGGCCAACCTGCTCAGTTAATCGCTCTCTTCTCCATCTCTGCATCCATTCTCTCATCCTGACATTTACTCATTACTCCGATAAATCCCTGTCTTCTGATTTGGCCATTCTTTTTGATCTCACCGAGATGTAAACACGTCCTACTAAATTTTGATATCTGTATCAAAGCTGAAACAATTATTATTATTTTTTTTTTTTTACAAGTGATGAATCTGTAGATTATTATGGGAAAAATCTTTTACTAAATTTGTTTAGAAGAGGTCAGAAAAAAAAAAATTCTCTAGGTTGCTCCACAGTCAACACTCCCATTAAAGCAGTGGAATGGCTTTGCACAAGAATGT
Organism: Istiophorus platypterus; assembly: GCA_016859345.1. Taxonomy (NCBI): domain Eukaryota; kingdom Metazoa; phylum Chordata; class Actinopteri; order Istiophoriformes; family Istiophoridae; genus Istiophorus; species Istiophorus platypterus. Next base: position 10,889,781 of record CM029116.1, on the reverse strand, counting down.
GGAGAACGTGACATCCTGATGCAATTATCTCAATACATCTGTTTTAACTTTCATTTTTGTACTTTTTGGCAAAGTAGCTGGCTCCACACACCCACTGTTATCTCATCCCCCCTCTCAGGCTAGATCTCTCTATCCGATATTGATCTCTTTTGGGTGACGCTACTTTTCCCGATAAGACCACTCTTGGGTTTAATGAGGTGGAAGTGGATCGATGAACTCCCAGCTCAAGCTTGCACATCATTGGCTCTGCGTTGGCCCTCTGTGAGGTGCCAAGCTGGGGCAGACTGGAACATTGCCCATCCTGTCACACTAACCTTAGATATAATTATCTGTGCATGACATTGACCTGTGATGAACTTGTTTTTCTTTTGGTGGAGGCTACCAACTGAAAGTCTTAAACTTATTCCAAGGTTAGGGGGAAAACAGAAAAGCCAAGCCAGAAATGGCAGATTAAAAAGTGGCCGGTGAAAAGTCAAACATCTAGGAAATGGAGGGATCCTGGATCTTTTGTTGTTGCTGTATTCCTGCTGTATATGTTAAGCGCTTGATAAGATACGTGTTTGGTAATACATTAACCATTAGAATGGGATAGAGTCAGGGTTGCAGACATGTGAAATTTCTCTCAAAAGCTCCCTTTTCTCATTCATAACAAAACACTATTATTGCCTTTGAGGAGAGCATCCAAAAGTGTGACATTAGTCTCATTTGTACGTTCGATTGCAGTCAGACACCACTCTGCACAAAGTAGTTCTTTTTAACTGTACCTTGGCCTCAAGTAGGCCTTTAGGCTTCCTGAAAGAAGAACATTGAAATGGAAGCCAGTACTCAGCGTTGGTGAGTCAAAGATCTGATGTAGCTCCGATATTAAGATCTTTAAAGCTGCAGGCTCACTAGCTCCTCCATCTGAATACAAATGCATAGTACTGATTTCACTTTCTGATGCCCATGTGCACGCATACACAGGAGCAAAAACAACTTTGATGTCCACCATCTGTGAGCCATGCTTTGATACAAGAACCAACAGAAACCCCCTTTTTCCTTTTTCTCTCCTCTATCACCATGGCAGCAGTCAGTCTGAAGACACCCCCCCCCCTCGCTGACCTTCACATGGTTGTCAAGGTTACAATCTGAGTCACAGTACAGGTGGAGACAGAGACAGCACCTCTTTATACATACTAGAAAACAATATCTTACACTACCCAGATTGTACCGTGTGTAGCCCCTGATTCTCAAATTACTTGCGAATTAGCTGCCCTAATAGCAAAAACTTAGCTCCAAAACCCGACACAGCAAACAAATCCAACAACTTTCTAAGTGGACTAAATCAGTACAAAAACAAGTCAGAATAAAGATTAGACTGGCGACACTTAAAACAGGCAGGCAGACCATAGTTTATCCCTACATACACTAGCTAAGTTATGAAATTTTCCTGGTTGGTGTAAATTTTAGGAACTAAAAAGTAAGTGGTTTTCTGCTAAAAAAGAGCTGTATGCTGATTTCAATACCAAATTTCAATGGCAATAAGTGGGTAATTTATGCACACATGGAGTAGGAGAAAGTGCTGTTATTGTGTTCCTCTTGCTGGGAGTGTGTGTAATAGTGCACACTGAGCACTGGAGCAGCTCCTGTCATCCTCATTTTTCTCCTCTCATCCCGCACATCAAAACAACACTCATGTGGGGCTCTGTGTATTTAGCTCTGCTATGTGGGAATATTTATAGATGCAAACTGAAAAAAATGAATATCTAATCATAAGTCACTGATAACAGAGTCAATAACATGGTGCCACACCCTTCTGCAACTAGTGGGATACAGAGAGAGCTGGAAATGATATTGTAGGTGGTAAATAATGCCCTTTAACACTCGGTACAGCTCATGGAAAATACATGAATCCCAGTCAAGCTGAGATGCCTCCTTCCTTTCGCTGACAAACAGCTTGCCCGCTCTCTTTTCAGCCTGTGTGCCATCTACCCCCCCCCCTCTCTCTCCGGCTCTTTCAGTGTAACCACATTTGTTTTCTCTTCATCCACTTTTCTCTGTCTTTCCCCCTCATTCTGCCTCTTTCTCTTCTTCTGCCTCCCTCCCTGTCTCAGCAGGAAGAGGGGAGCACAGATGCTTTTAGTGAGTTGACATTTTGTGCCAGTGTAAAAACACTGCATAGCAAAGCAGGTCGGCTCAGTGTGAGGGCCAGATTCTGGCGGTAATGAGCTCGCTCTGACAGTGAGGAACTGATGTGGAAGGCCAGGGAGTGCATGTGTGTGTGTGTTTGTGTGTGTGTGTGTGTGTGTGTGTGTGTGTGTGTGTGTGTGTGTGTGTGTGTGTGTGTGCTCGTTCTTATGATTGGCCACCAGAGGTTGCTCTAATGAGGACATTATGTCTACAGTTGGTGGTGGAGAGACAGAGCAGGCTGTGACCATTGGACTGTATTAATATTTCTTTCAAATTTTTAAATACATCACAACAAATCTGCATACCAACTGAGTAAATCACTAACTTGCCACCGATTACATTTGTGCAACGGCATAGTCCATTATGAAACAGGAGTTGTGAGTCACAGTGAATGATAAACAGTTGAGACAGACTAGATTTTTCTATATGCTTCTTATTGTCTTGAATACAGATTTTAAAAAATGGGGAAAGAAAGAATGAAATCCCGAGAATGAGGAAAAGAATTAACTTGAACGATGGCTTGAACGATGAGTTGATTAATCTACATCTTAAATAATTTGTCCATTAATCAGTTAGATGATTGACAGAAAATCAGTAATCTTTTCTCCACTTGATCTCATCATAAACTAAGAATCATTGGGCTTTGAACTGTTGGTTAGACAAAACAAAACATTATGATTGTGAAAGAAATGTAATTTCTTAAAAATGTTTTATGGCGTTCTATAGAACAAATTGAAAGATTAATCAAGAAAGTAATTGGTAGATTGATCTTCCTGGTCTGAGCCTCTCAAATGTGATAGTAAACTGAATATTTTTGCATTTGGATGGACAAAACAAGCAAAGTGAAGATGTCATCTCAGGCATTTTTCTCTATTTTCGGTCATTTTACAGACTAAGTGATTAACTGATCAAAATAATAATCACTGGTTGTAGCCCTAGTTTAGTTAGACCGAATGGTTATTGTTGTGTTATGGGTATGCAAAGAGATAAATTTGTTCTCTTCCCATTTCTCTACAGCAACAGATGAAGCTCTCTGCATGACCTGGCACAAAGTCTCTCTCTTGGTCTGTCTGTCATACACACATATACACACATTCACACACACCGGAACACACACACAGGCGCGCACGCACACACACAGAGTCACATGAACAGACTAAGAGCTTAGATAACAGAATATGAAACATGGAGACAAAAATACCCTTGGTTTGTTGGGGCCTGTGTGGCTGCATAGATGTGATTTAAACATGCCTTTTATTTTTAGCCTGGTCTAAACAGACCAAGCTCACAACCAGCTTCTCTACCTTTCACATACAAACGCACCCAAACGCACTCTATATAATCAGGCGAAGAGAGGTATTTTACGGTTCAACTCCACCCAAATGAACACACATGTCCAGACAAGCGCACACACACTGAGCACAAACACAGGCCGCTGTCAGCGCGTCTGACTCAAACCTTTATTTCTCTAACAGGAGAGGTGATGGATAGGAGTTTTAAAGCCTTCACTGCTCGGAAAAGATAAACCCTCTCTCTCTCATTTTCAATTTCCAGCTCTCTTTTTCTTTTTGTTGCCGTCTTGCAATAAACCTTGTTTTTTTTTTTTTTTTTTTAATCTCCCTCGGCCCCGCTACTTATAAAGCTGGCCTGTGTGCGAGTGTGTATTTGTATGTGTGTATTTGGCTTTGCTCTGTAGTGACTGTGCAGTATGACTACTGACATGAAGCTATAACATTAGCGGCCGTCTCCTTGCTTCTACATAAATCCCCATTTCCTCCACAGCACGCTCTGCCACTCACAGCCTGCACCCCTCTTTGATAGTTTTCATACGGTGGAGAGGGGGAGCCAGGCAAGGGAGGGGGGATGTCTCCTGCTGTATTTTGGCTTTATGAGAACATTAGGCGATAATGCTTCCTGACAGCTTGAGGAAGAGGACAATTATCAGGGAAAAGGAGTGTGAATGGTAGGGAAGGACAGGGGATGTCTGGGAGAGAGAGAAGAAGGTGGAGATTTGCAGCAGTGTGGTAAAATCAGTTTGAGACTTGGTATGAGCCTTAACTAACGTACATGCCTGATAGGCTTTAACACATGCTGAAGAGGGGTTTTGTGCATTTTTATCAGTCTTTCTCAAACCTCGGTGACTCATAGTCAAATGACTCAGAGGAGGGGTGTGTTTGTGTTAGTATCTTTCAGGATGATCAACCGGGCAAAAAGTGTAGGAACGTGTATCTGCAGGCTACGCGTTTCCAACTAAAACATTATCATTTTATCCCCGACAGCGCCGCAATCTGGTTTACACTGGCTTGCCTAGGTGACATCACTATGGATCATCAAATACACTGGTGCAGGTGAAATCCTCAGTAATCGTCAACCTTAAGCTTCCAGATGGGAAGCTCGTCTGTTTTTGTCAGTTCCTCCATTAGCTGTACAGCTTTGTGTATTTTTGTGTTTGTGTTTTACCACTTCAGATAAGGAGAGGTTATTGGGCAGGCGATTAACATGTACTTTGACACCAGATAAAGCAGTTTAGACAGTAACACTCCCCTTGAGACAGCGTTGAACTTCTTAACCTATTATATTCCTTTGACATTATGACATTGCCCACTAGCCAGCGGGTCAGTCTAAATAGCAAAAGTTTTGATTTAACACGTGTGTATGTAGGTGCATACATAAATCATAATATTGCAGATCACCTGAGCCATTAGGTCAATGCTGGGCTCCTCAGTGATAAAGACACTTCAAGAACAAACACTACTATACTGTATTACTTTGGGTCCTGACACGCCAGGTCAACAGTCAGCTGACTGGCACGCTTGACCCACTGAGCATTTTGACTTTCCAGACTTTCCAGTGGTGAGAGAGCTTACTGACTGGCTATCCAGTCTTGTGAATCAGTGATTTTTACCCATTTATGGTAGTCTGTTCTAATGTTTTGCCTCTCATGCCAGTCGAAAGCAAAGCTCTACACTGCCAACTGTGCTGTCTTATCAGACTTATTCTCAATTTGTATTCCAAGGGTATGTTACAAGACTATCTAAACATATTTACTGGTTTGCTTTGTTTGTTTTTGTGCAGTGTTTTTATTTTTTTTTGAGGGGGGGGGTTAGCAGTCTCCATGTTTCCTCCATGCAGGTGTATGGGAATATATATCCATGAAAGGGCCAGTCGCTGGTCAGTTGTGGTCTTTGTGCTTCATGCATGTGCAAATGTTAACAGAAAAGCTGAGGTGATGTGCGGTATCCAAAGCTTTTGATAAGCGTGCCTTTGTCGTCACTAGTGCTTTGAACTCAACTTGCTGTGTCACAAAAACCTTCTCTGCACCTCAAAGTAAAGGGAAAATTTAAAACAGGTGGACAACACAAAGCCTTGCTTACTCCAAACCGGAATCGAAAGCAGGGCATATTTGATAATATTCTTTCTTTGGCAGAAAGGAGGAAAACAGAGTGCTACCGACCCACATTTGGTCAGAGTTCTGCCAGCATGAACCTGCTCTTTGTTAATGGGTCATGCAGAACATAGCTCTGAGGAAACTAAAATGCATAGACAGATGTACAGCTGGCTCTACTTTATGTTCCGTTCTCTACATAGTTCGTTTTTCTGTTACATACAAATCCCAAAGACAACATGTCACAGCAGAGGAATGCAGTGTCCTATTATCTTATAATTACATTTTGAGCCTTTTGTCAAACAACTGAACCTGAACTCTCTGAAGTTCTGTCTAGGCTTGACTACAGCCACACATAATGTACATGCAACGTTGAAAAAAAGTCCGAAAAACTTAACAGAAAACATTCAGTTTTATATTCGTATTAGGTTCATATTCCGCTTTACCTGAGTTAGGTGCCCAACTTGCTGTGAGGAATCCAAGGTTAAGCTGAGATGAAAAAATACTCCACTGATAAAAAGAAAATGAAAAAAAAAAAGAAAAAAGAAAAAAAAAAAACAACTTCTACCGACACTGTCAGGATACCATGAGAAGAAAAAGCTATCCTTTGATTTAGTGAGGCCAGCATGCGCATTTGTGTGTGCTTTACTCTCAGGCAGAGGCAGTGCAGTCGGTTTGTGTAAGGAGAGTGTGCTCGCGTGAGCTTTGGTGTGCAGAGGGCCGGGCGTGTTTCAGCCGGTATCGGCACATACATTCACACACAGAGGGAGCTGTGGTTAAGCCCAAGGGGCTGAACCAGACACCAGAGCCTCAGCAGGCACTCTCCACACCTGGTTAAAGCCCCCCCCACACACACACACTCACACACACACACACACACACACACACACACACACACATTCCCACCCCATCCCTCAAGCCTCCTCCTACTTCCTACCCATAGTCATATACGATGACTACCTTCTGCTCCAACTTCCCACCCTTTTTGGCCTTCCAGCCTCTTCATTGAAAACATACTCTGATTCCACATTCCTCGTCTCACCTCCCTCCTCCTCCACAGGTTCTCTTTCGTCCCAGCTATCGTTTTTTTCAGGCCTGCTAGCTTTGTTTTCCCCGTGCTGGACCTAACTCTAATGTGACTACTTGACATTCATTTTTTGTGCCTATTTATATCCACTTTAGCCACACTCCTACCCCACAATTTCTTCCTTCTCCTACTCTCACCCTCTCTCCCTCTACGTGGCAATGTCTGAGTGCTGGGCAAAGGTAGTAGTTAGGTTGTTAGTGGAGGGTGGCAAGCATAGTTCAACCACTGAACTTGTACATAATTACAAAGCAGTTGGGAGAGAGAGAATCAGGGAAACCGCTATCTGCCTTTGTTCTTTTCTCTAACCTCTCTGTCTATCCTCTTATCCTCATCCTTTTATTTTCCACAAGTCTTGAGTGTTTTTCTGGGGCAAAGCGTTCCACACTTGTGCAATTTGGTTTGGCTCTTGGCCTTTATACTATTTATACATCATGCTTGAGCAGCACCTTCCTATTAAGTAGATCTTCGTCAACATGTTACTTCCTCTGACTGCTGGAGGCAGACAAAAGTTACTGTGCGATCTGTCCCAAAGATTTAAAAGTTCAACAACTCTTTAAAAGGCAGATGGAAGTTTAGCGATTTGTAGTCTCACATGTAACATAAGTTACGTGGTAACTTTGTCTTACACCATTTCTAATTATCTTTCCACTCATCTAGAAGATAATTCTAGTAGTTGTGTATTGCATTTACATCAAGTTGGGGACACACAAGAAAACAGAAGCTGCTCTTTCGTGTGATTCAAAGCTCCAAAAAACTCAACTAAGTTTTTCACGTTAGACCTTTCTAAACTCTATGTGTCCAGTTTTTAGCACAGGCATTTCGTTAAAAATTTTACATTGACATGGTATATTATCTCAGACTTTACAAAGCTCCTCTAGAGCTAGAGAAGCCACCCAACTGCTTTCACAATTAGTTGATCCAGATGTGTAAAAGTGGTGGAGTTCAACTTTAAACGGTGATAATATTTGCATTGCTAAAATACAAGATGTTAAGATGTTTGTCGTGACATGCACAGAAGTTTCGATGTACGCAGAGATGACGTAAAGTGTTGTCAGGGTGTTTATGGGCAGTATGTTTAATCTTTGTTCTGCACCATATGAAAAGGTGTTATGTGGATTTCACACATGTCACAAGGCATTAGTGAGTCAGAGTGTGAACCTGTAACTGAACAGTATGACTATATTACTGTCTGCCTGCTGAAAAATTTGCTCTCATATGCCAAAAAATCATCTGGAATAATAAGGAGAAGTTCAGCAGAGGCAGAAGAAGTAGCAGTGTGTGTGTGTGTTTATGTGTGTGTGTGTGTGTGTGTGTGTGTGTGTGTGTGTGTGTGTGTGTGCAGAGAGAGAGAGAGAGAGAGAGAGAGAGAGAGAGAGAGAAAGTTCTACTAGTTCTACTCTGCATTTCCTAAGTAGAAGCGATGCTGGAGGTCTCAACACAAGTCCTGTGCTCATAACCACAGTTTGGCCTTTGGCTGTTTTTAAAGTGTGTGAGTAAATAGGGGTGTTTGCACTCAGGGATCGAAAAAGAAGCAGCCTCTAGGCCCAGATTTTATACTTTTTCCAGAATGCACCTCAGAAAGCGTCCAGGTAAATTTTAAAGTACAGACAGCCATACACGTAGACCAACCCTCTCTCTGCCTTTGTCAGCTCAAGACTGGCTCGGAAGAATAATATTACTGTTTACCTTTCACGAGTGCGCGGCTAAATGGAGGGTCAGGGGTGGCATTACCCCTGGTGTACGTGAGGTCCCTGTGGGCCCCTCTCTGCCACGCGCCTCCGGAGTTCATTAGAAACAAATTACGAACAGGTCAGCATTCCCCTCATCCTCATGAATCCAAACCTGACCCCGGACCCACAGCCTCCAGGCAGACGCTGAGATTACAGCAGCCTGAAGCCACACCCTAACTAAACACACCTGCAATAACATGACCCCTTCATTAATACAAAACTGATCTGGGGATGAAACAATATACAGGATAAATGAAGCTTTTCATAGCACTCGATACAGTGCAGTCTGGAAAGCTTAGCGTAAATCTATATGTTGGCCCACAGCACAAAAATCATTACTTCTATGACGTGTGTTTTAAACAATTTTAAGGCTATAAATGTAGGCAAAATACATTTTCAAAGACCTGAAAACCCTGTGCTCTACCACACAGTGCAAAGGGAACTGTGGCTGTGCCCACGGAGATGGGAACAGGACAACCAGTATGCGGAAAGACCGTCTGTGGATCCTGTCTGATGAACCCTGGGTTTTACTGATACAAAACTTTTTACGTTTGATATGTTCGAGAAAAAGTCTGTAGCTTTTGCACGCTAGCCAAATCAGTCTCTAGGTACCTAGGGACTGCTAGAGATTAATAACTTTGAGCCTCTCTGTGTCCCATCTTTCTGAAAGCACCGATGCTTTTGAAGCTCTACTGAAGCGTGAATATCTCTGTCCCACTGGACCGCCCCAACATCCCAGACAGACAGACCTCCTTATACATGAACCCACGCACTGTCTTGCTGGTGGGTCCCGCCTGAGTGGACGTCTAAATATTTAACAACATTTTAAAAGCACCAGCCCCCCTCCAGGGTATCTGCTAAGTCCTGCAAATTTGAGAATTAAGAAATCAGGATGCCCCCTGATGTAGAGAGAGACAGGGGAAGTCTTGTGGGAACGTCTCAAAATGGCCACTTGACTGCTTTAATGCTCTTGCTAGTAAGTTAGCAGAGGGTCAATACTGCCATTGTCCTCTGTTACAAAATGCAGCAGGTCAGAGATATGACTGAACTAACCAGAAGTTCAAATTACTAATCAGAAGTTCAGTAATTGCTTGTAGTGATATGATCCATCATATGGATCATATGGATTGGGACTATTCAGGATATGATTCTGTCTTTTCTGTTGTATCTCTCAGCTCAGGTGGGATTACAAGGCTAATTCTGATTTCTTATCTACACAAGGCCATCAGAATCCATTTTTTGTGAGTTGGTTTTTCTTGTAATGGGAGAGACAGCTGGAAGCCGTGGCACTATCACCATCAAGACTGGTCTATCTCTATCTACCACACCTGGCTTAGTCTACCCTCATGTACACATGTAAGACACCAGCAGAGACCAAGAATGTGTCTAGACCGATGAGCATGTGTATGAATATGTGTGCCCGTGTGTGTGCATGCAGAAGATAGTGGCTGCATGTGGAGACAGAGGCTCTCTTTTATGAGCTTTTTCGTCCATCCTGGTCAATCATATCACATCCCACTGCCTAGGGAGAAAAAGCGAGAGAGAGAGAGAGAGAGAGAGAGAGAGACGGAGAGCAGATCGTCCCCAGGAATGAAGCAAAGCCAGACAGAGATCTTTCCCGTTTAAGATGGACAGCGGGTAACGAACAGTGACACAACCACATGACCCACGCGGCCCTGAACTGCCCGGTCCTAAAGATACCATCTCCCTGTCCTTTCCTCCCTCTTTCCTTCCTCTCATCCCCCCACTCCTCCCGCTGCATTCCTGACATGCCGCAGGGAGACAGAGGGGGCCTCCAGGACAGACAAACAAAGACAGACAACACACACAACACGCTCACAATGGCACTGGCTGCAGCTATTGTCTGTGTGCACTGAGGAAAAGATCTTGGTCCTCGCATACCAAAAGAGAACTCCAATCTCCCGCGTCTCTCAGGCACACATTTGCCCCGTCTTAGTTTTATTCAGTATCATAATAAATAAGTATCTGCAATGAAACTGTTGCTGCTGCTAACGATGTTCTCTTTCTTCTCCTCAAACATTTTTAAAGCTACACCCTTCTGGACCCAAAGATTAACAGTAAACCGTAAAAACAGATTGCAAGTGAATCATAACAGCCTGAAGTACTGGGGCTGATGGTGTGGCATCAACAGGCCTGCAGCAGCTCTCTGCAAAAAGTCAATGCAACACTGACCTCTTCTGGTAGAAACACCACATGGCAAAGAATGTACAAGTTCTTTTTAGAAATTAGTTACACAGATGTACAGTTAAGTCTAAAAGGTCAGAAACAAATTTTTGCTGTGTAAGTTCTGTCCAAAATAAGCAAATGATGACGATTATTTTCTGAGATGACTCCTACCTATAACAATGACGTGACATTTCTGTAGTTCAGACTTCCAAAGTCTATTTTTGAATTTGCTTCAACTGTCGGACTTAAAAAGCTTCACTGAATCAGTGTACTTCCTGTCAATGTAGTGAATCTTTGTTTCCTTGCTGCCCCTGCAGCCTCCCCTTCCCTCCAGCTGTGGAGCTCAGACTTCTGTGACGGTCAGGTTAATCGCTGGGCCACATAGCTTAGCGCTACATTAGCCAACTAATCCCTCTTTCTTACTGCTGCTAACCTGACCTCATGTTTCCAGAGTCCATCTGCCATGGATAACTGCTGGATTACAGCAGGACACAAGTTCATGGAAAAAAAAACTAAAACAAACAAACAAACAAACACATTTTCTTGAGATAACCTTTGAAACCCATCCTGTAACAACCCAAGGAACACGCAGAAAGAACATATAAGATCCTTGCACACTCACTGAGGTGTAGTTGGTCTTGCCCATGTTGTGGTTCTGGTTGTGGTTGAGGTTCTGATTCTCCTGCTCTCTGCACTGCAGCCCAGCCAGGTGCCTCTCCAGGGCTGCCCAGTCCATGGTGGGCAGAGGCTCTTCCTCTACACCCTCCTCCTCTCTGTATCCTCCCATCCGTACCCCAGTCCCTCCACTGCCTCCTCCTCCTCCTCCTCCGCCTCCTCCACCACCGCCGCCTCCGCCCCCCCCACTGCTACGGCTCCCTCTGCCTTGACTGGAGCTGCGGTGGCTGGGCTTGGGAGTCCCTGTGCCCCCCTGTGGTGTACTGGGGGAGTGGAGCTGGTTGCTCCTAGGCAAAATCAGATTGCCATTCTGTTTCAGTTCCTCTGGGACGGCTGCGACTGAGGTGGCAGTATGTCCGCTGGGGACCGGGAGGGGCGGGACCGTCTTCACATCCTGGAATTCTTCGGCAAGGCTGCGACTGTTCACTGTCTTCCGGTAGCCTTTGCCAAGGCCGTCAACCCCCACAATGCCTCCACCGCCTTCCTCCTGACCAGAAGACTGGGGAGAGGCGTAGTCCTCCCCATACTCACTCTCCCACTCCTCTATCACCTTCTTCTTATACTCTTGGTAGTCCTCGTCCTCCTCATAGTCCTCTAAGGTGACCAGGTCCAGAGAGGGGGAGGATTTGTAGTCCTCCAAAGTGGCCAGGTCAAGAGAAGGGGAGCAAGGTGTAACCTTGTTGGAGTTGGACTCTGAGCTGGAGCGACTGGATACGTCGCTCCCCAGGTCCATGCCATCCTCCCGGTAATCCTGCAACAACAAAGGAAACACAGAGAAAGAATGAGACTGAGGACAGGAGACCCGAACACGCAAAGAGAACGCTGGTACGCCCAACAAGGGTTTGAATGGGATACATTGTTTGCCGGACAGTGTGAATGATGAGAGAGGGGAGGAGGAAGAAAGAGTGGAAAACTAAAAGAGAATTTAGGGAAGTGTGTAGACTAATATTAGTCACACCAGTGTTGTGGTGACTGGCAACCTCAAAGCACTTCCTGTCCCGCAGGAGCTTCCTTTCTGCACAGAATTTTGCACTCACTGTCTCTTTTTGACCTGTTTGCTAGTCTTCTCCACTAACAACCCTACCGCTCCAAAGCTTCCTGGTCTTTCTAGACTATGCTAACCATTAATCTCATTGCTTTTGCATTCCTCTGTATTGGTAAATGTGTAAGCTTTTGTCTGTAGGCTTGTGCAATAGCTGACACACACACACAAACACACACTCAGGGAAGGTGGAGTCTGTGTTGGCTGGACGTTTCAGAATAATATCCCACCACCCACTGCCACATCTGCACAGCACCACAGGGACAAAAGCAGGGTTTTAGAAGGGCTGAGAGTGAGTGACACTGAAATGTCAATACACAACAC
>CM029116.1:10779682-10872182 GCA_016859345.1 Istiophorus platypterus | reverse complement strand
AGTGGTAAGCCAAACATCTGTAAATGCAAAAACACAGCGCTGATCTCTGGTGGTGTTGTTGTGAACCTCTCACCGATTCACAACTTTCTTCACTCTGTGTGGCCGGTGGGGCTCAGCATAGATTTGTAGCTGTTTGAGGGATGGGAGCTGTCCTCAGATACGACGCGTTGAATGTATAATAACAGCACAGGGAAGTTCATCCATGTAATAGCAGCGCCGTACTTTGAGGACCCATGGCTGAGCCTTTCCTCGCACTACAGTTGGGACAGCGCTAGTGTGGATGTCCCCAGAGAGGAGACGGCAGGAGTCCTGCCTAATTCTACAACTCCATTCCTCACTGCTGCTCTCAACTCTCTTATCATCCCTTCCACTCCTCCCATCTGCTTTTCCTCCCCAAGTCCCCAAACATTAATTGGTCATAGTGAAGTGAAGTAAGGAGCTGTAGAGTTAACTGACTGCCTTTAAGGAGGATAAGCTACCTTTGGGGGTTTTATCTTGGAGAGAATGTGAGGACTATAAGTTCATATGCTCACCAGGCAATTAATTTATCATTAACTTGTCAACAGGAGGCCGATATTGTTTAGGTCACACTTGCACACATACAGGCTCGCGCACAGTTGGCTTTCTTTGAAGTTTCCACTTCCCTTTAGCGTCAAAGCCTCTAAAACAGTTTTGACATGGCATCCCTCCCCTCAGTGAATTGTTTCACAATGCAATATAGGCAGCAACAAGCTCGGAGTCAGGAGGGTCAGATGAAGATGTCCCTGATCTGTCACATCAAAGATCTCTGATCCGTGTCTTCATCACATCTTAAAGAAGTAGATGACTTCTATTGTACTTTTGATTGAGGAGGTGGTCAAAGAAAGTTCATTGTGCAACACTCCAGGCCCTTCGGATCAATCACTCTTCCCTTTTTTTGTTTTTTTTTTTCTTCCAGCCCACTAAGAAGCAGAGGTGCGGTGTCTGTCAAACTGCCATTCAATGGGATTTACCAATCACCGGGGGGCAGAAACATGTGGAAAAACAGCCTGGTCTAGATCTACAGTATCTAGGAAAACTTTGCTCTATCGGACTGCCTAGAAGTCCATCCACAGCAGTTATCGGGCAGGAATCATGGAAGGCCCATTACTGACAGAGAGATAAGGCCGGAGAAAAGAATGCTCCTCAGATAATACTGAAAAGTCAGGAAACATCTTCCTCTGCTTATATCTGTCTTGCAGGCGTTTAAAAAAACAGGGAGCTCCTGACAGTTGGTGAGAAATTGAAACTGTCTCTGGCTTGTCAGGAACTCACCAACTCTAACGGCAAGGCACGGAAAGTGACCTTGGCGGATCCTCTCCCTCTCTTCTCGCTCTCTCTCTCGCTCTCTCACTATCCCTCTCACTTTCTCTCTCTCTTTTCACTGACCAAGGGGAAGAGCTAACCTTGACACGAGACTCAGTCCGAACCAGATGTCAGAAAATGAAGCGTCACAAACTTGACTGTGGTACAAGACCCGACCCGCAGATGGGAAATGTCCTGCCTGGTTATGAGAAACACGAGGCCACGAGAGGCCAGACAATAGACTCAACACCCAGGTCTCTCACAATGTCATGTCTTTTTAAGATAGAGAAGACCCAATCCTGGCTGTCATGAAAGAAATCTTTATATGCCACCATATAACCTTTAATGTATCTCCGTAAACACTTACACAATTCAAATGATTCCCTATAGCCTCCATGCATACTCAACACTATCGATTACCTAATGCCCAGAAGAGACCTATAAACTAGGTTTTAAGAAATTGTGCCTGCATGCAAGGGTAAATGGTGAATGTTACTTTCTGTGAAAGACTGTAAATTTCTCTTTGTTTGTCTTATTCAGTCTTGCATGTAAAGGTTTTTGAATAGTTTTCCTGGCAGTCATATTCTCACATAAATAAATCTCCTGAAAGTCACCGGGCTTAGCATGTTTAACAGCCCATTTTGAAGAGGTAATTTGGCCGCATTGTGCCAAAAAACTCATTCTACTTTAACAAGTTGCTTTTTCAATGATTACAATAAAGCAAGATTTATGTTTGCAGGTCAATGGGATTATGCCTTCCCCGTTGTGACTTCGTGTGGAGGTTTCATACCTATGCTGTAGCTGATATCCTGAGCTACCACACTTGAGATATCCACACTTGTGTGCTGCAGTGGCTATATAGAAACGATGTGTAGACCGTAAAAACTGTGATCGGTCCATCAGTCTGCTGGTGTTTTCTCTTATGAAACTCCCATAAGAATGAATAAGTTGAGCAAAGACTGAGTGGTCTTTAGCAACGCACATTTGGCAAGGCTGTTTTCACTATAGACCTTCTGCTCATTACAATTGCTGCTCTCCATCGCAGTGAATGAATGAATATTAACAAAGCAAATGCATGGGAGAGGCCTCACCAGTGATGAAACGAGGCAAAAATGAAGTAACAGTGTGGAATATGAATAAAACATGTACAATTACGCACATTACATCTGCCTGTTGTGGTGGTGATATCAGTGGTTGAAATCTGACACTGAAGTGTAAATCAAAATTTACACCATCTATAGGGGGGTCAAAGATTACCCCCTTACATCAAGCTTCAATGTGTCCTAAGTAAGAAATACACATTTATGTTACTTGGAGAAATACTTTTGTCCGCTGCCTTGCAATTGCATGTTGCAAAATAAATATGGATCATCAAAATCTTTGAAAATTTATGAAAAAATTGTTGAAATAAACTGACAGGAATGTCTTTTTGACTAATTCGTCAAATTAAACATCTGATGAATCAAGGTACATCATCATGCTAGTGCAGAAATCATTGAATCGTTATAATTAAATATTTCAACATTTTTTGAAACATTTCCCAGAATGACCCTAATAAACTCATGGTTATCAAAGGGAGAGAGACCACAGTATAAATGCTTTGGCAAAATTTCTGACGTTCGACAAATTTACATCATCATACATTATATGTACATTATCATATCACCTACCCCTGTGTGGACATGCACCTTTCCCCCCCATATTTGCAACAGCGGGATGCATACTGTGTGATGATGAATAGAGATGTCAGATGGCCACAATACAGGTCGCATCCTTAACTGGCCAACTGACCTGCCGTTCTAAGTAGAACGAGTGGCCAAACCATTGAGACTGGACATCAATCTCCCTCCAAAACACCATGATGATTTACTGCACTCAAATCACAGGGTGAGCAAAGAGGAGGAACAAAGAGGAATGAGAATGAATTTCTGGGTCTTCATTTCCTAGGCAACTAATGCACAAATGTGAGTGCAAAGACATGCACATGTGTGCACACTTGTGTTTGATGTATGATCATGATGCAGAAAAGTGTATCATGTTTGTGTAATTGTATTTACATAATCTGTTGAACCTTAGCGCCTGTATTGGATTGCACAGCTAATACCTGGCTGTAATATATTGATCTTCCCTTCCATACTGTATACCCAGCCAGCAATTTCACTTGCTAATGAAGTGTGAAATGAATTGTGAGAGCAACATCTTGCCCAATGTATATACAAGCACTCACAGCTATTAGATTTATTTGAATGGGAAGCACGTCGGGTTCCAGTCTGCAGTATAGTGTGTGCAGCATACAGCCAATGAAGACACAGTCAGACTTTCCAAATTTGCTTAATCTAGCTTGGTTTATAGAGGCTAAATTGGTTGTTCAGTGGTGGACAGCATTCTACACAGCTTAACATTCATCTTGAAGCCTTAAATCGTAACTAGCAATTCCAGAAAAGACCAGAATATGTATACATGGGCATAACTGTAAAGAAAGTGAAGAGCAAAACAAATAGCAATAAACGTTATGAAGGGGAGGAATCAGAATTACTGAAAGGGAGGACGAAGAGAATTACAATGATGAAGAAGTTGAGGAAGATGAAAATGTTACTAATGGTAACGGTCACTACCAAAATCAGAGTGTTTACAGCCATTCTTGTGCCGATGAAAATGATAGTTTCTAAGACTCACAAGTTATCGAAATGACAAGCATGATTAATCTAAACCTGTATGATCTGGATACATATGAATTCTTAAACTGCACACAATGGTAAAGCAGAGGCATTTTTTTTGTAATAGCTGGGAGTGAAGTGTTAAATCCAATCAAAGATCTTTATGCTGGAGGGAAGCTATATTCAGACCCAAAATCCCTGGGGGGTGACTGGAACCAGCAGAGTTGGAAAAAGTCAGCCAAGTCGTTAATGAAGTTATGACCAGAGACACTGCTGTGGCAGGAGATCTTAATCGCCTGCAAGAGTGGAGGTCTGAGACCTACTCCAGACCCATTTAGTCCATGGCACACTAATGCTAATTAGAGAGAAGAAGGGAGGGTTTGTAATCTGTTCTATTAGCCCAGTCTGAAGTGGCATCCTGTGGGGCTGAAGACAGATTCAGGCCCGGGTTCATGTGCTGTTACTGAAGACCATACTCATGAATCACCAACAAGAGACCTAAAGCTTTATATGATGAGATTTCTATCACTTTTCTATTAATTTTCAAAATTACCAAATTATCTCAAAAGCTGGATGAATGTTTTTTTTTCCTCTTTATGTTTCCCTATACTATTACTCTCCCCTTTTACTCTATCTGCAACGTGGCAGAAAACATCCGTGGCGGTTTAACAGTTGAATATAGAAGCTGGAGACTCTAAGAATATGTCAGGTCCCAATCCCCAGTCTCTCTCTCCCTCTCTCTCTCTGTCTCTGCTGCCTGCCTGGAATCGCCTCCACGGCTGTTTCTGTGCCCTGTCAGCAGTACAGCCAGGCAGAGATATGCATCCACTCTGCCCTGTGCTCAGCTCTGCACCATGCAGTGCGCAGATGTCCACACAATTTACTGCCCACACCAAATTGGATCACTTCTCTGGTGTTTTGTGCATGCCTCACACCTGCTGTTCTCCACCTCCTCCCATAAAAGACTAAACATCCAGAGACTGGGTTGGGAGGGAGGCAGCGGGAGTTAATTTACGGAGCAAACTAACTCAGGAAGAAGTAAATGAGATAGAAAAAGAAAGGAAAAGGTTTGATAGGGAGAGTTTTTTTTTCATCCAATTTTGCAGCAAATACTTTTTATACATGCATTGGTGGAGCATCTTTGGAGCACAAGGTTATCAGAAAGTGGGGCATAGATATGGTTCTGTTGTCTGCAGGTTTCAGTACCAGTCCAGCCTCGCATCAACATAGCCACTAATGAGTCATAGCTGATATAGTTTTACCTCCAGCCATGTAGTCTGCCAGGTCACCAGAGAATTATCAGGGTTAAGCACAATCCGAGATCTGATTGATGAGCATTGATATGATGGAGTGACAGGTCCACTTTAATACCTGAGTTGATGATGTAAAGATCACTACAGTAACAGGAGAAAAAAGATGCATGTGTTCGTATTTTATGGTAACGCATGTGTGCATGTGAGCCCTGAGAGACCAGGGCAGGTGGCACGGCATCCAGATCAATTATTGATCCTTCCTGGGCTGCCATGTTTGAGATACTACTGCATCACACTCTGACGCGGTCTCATAACTCATCATCGCAGAGACGTACCAGGCAGCAACAGCCTGACTGTCCCTTCACTCCAGCAACAGGTGTGTTTTGTTGTGCCATGAGGTTGGAGTGAGGCTGTCTCTTGTGGCCAAAGCACAGTACATGATGACTGTGCCACCAGAGAGTACTCTGACATTGTTCAATGTCATTTTTTTGTTTTTTTTTCTAAAATCCTGCAAAATCTACTACAGTATGCTTGAGCTTAGACAACTAAAAACTATTGGTTAAAGTAATGTAATGATTGTGGTTAAATCTGGACAGGATGTACAGGCCCAAAACTCAGCCAGTATCCTGACCTCCACACCCTTAAGTTTCCGTCTCCCTACATTGGAGGGTGCACTATATCTCGCACTGGCACTGACACTTGGCATTGGACTTAAACTGTGCCTTGCACAATCAACTATGAACATGATTTTGAGGGGTACTGCTATGATTTACATATCTAGAATTGGTTATAATGTACACCAATATACATGTACATATTTCATAGTTCCTCGCTGTAATGAAAGTTGATAATTTAGTCCTTGGTTTTAAACCCATATTGAAGAAATTAAAGATAAAATGAAAGGCTGCGGTAGTCGTTTTAGGTAACAATCTATTAAACTAAATATTCTATCTAACTGATAGGTACTTGGTTATATCTGGCATAATCATAACCAGTCTGTAACATTTACAGTCAACTGGGTTATAGGGCTGTAAAATGTTCAATCTGAATCCTTGCCCTCTTTATTTATCACAGTAATTACTGCAAATCACCATTTGTTTCTTCTAACTCAGCTGTTCATTAAACAACCGGTTGTAGCTCCTATATATTGATTTCATATGTGAACCCTATTGCATGGGAATCTTATATTTTTTGACTTCTTTTTTTGTTATGTATCAGTTCCCCTCCCAGTCTTCAAAGGTATTTTTTAAGTTCTATCTTGTGGGAGTAAATTGTTATTTAGATGATGTAACTCCTAGAAATTATTCTTCAGTAATATTCCTGACTGGACTTAATTATCATTTCTAAGTTGTGTGTCAATTATACTGGAAGAATATCTGTCTTTGACAGTGGTTAGGGTTAATTTTTCTCTAATTTCTTTCAATTTACAGCATCTGTGCCCCCCCCCCCAAAAAAAAATTATGGTATTTTGTTTGTTGAGTATCATTTCTGTTTATATCCTTTCAGGTAATAGCCAAGCCAATTGCTTTCTTAGTTCCTAAAAGCATGCAAATCAAGGCAATTACCCCCTGCCTAATACTGTGCACAAATTCATTTAATGTCCTCTCTCTTTCTTCCCAAATTAAGTATTAAAAATACAGTAATTTACAGTCTAACTACAGGTTTTGCTGCCTTATTTGGGAGAGCTGTTCCCAAATAGGACAAGGTTCAGCTTTACCTTCTGGCATCCTTGATACACTGCTTTTATAATCTAATCTTGACTTTAAATATTTGAAAAATCCAATTTTATTTCCTACCACTCTGTACCCATCTATCGCTCAGTGTCTATAACTGGATAATTTCTAATATTTGCCACAATGGTTCAGAATTTAGCATTTAAAAACTTTTTTTTCCTGCAGGGGGTAATAGAGAATATAGAAAACATCATACAGTCAATGGTGATGAATGTGATGAAAAGTGATGAAAACCCAACTAATAATTTTACTGCAGCATATCCACACCCCTCATTTCGGTGCAGATAGAAGACATATCCAGAGATTAGCTATAAAATGATGTAAGTGAGGAGACAGTGTATGAAACGAGATCAGATTACAGCAGTTTAAATCATAATAGCCTTCTTTTTAAAGTGGATTATATAATACAACAGTGATGATTACAGCTAATCCATGACTGCAGAGCATGGATAATGGTAGAATCAGTGAACAGATGTCAGAGTTGTATGAAACGATAGTTTGGTTTCTGTAATTATGTCTGTCATTTGTTAATAAAACCATTCTGAGGAGACCTGGGTAAATATCTTACCCAGCCAGTGGCTTGGTTGTTGCAGCTTTACCTTGTTCCGTATCAGCAGGTGGAATGGCAAGGCAAACAATCAGAGAGCCCCTTTGAATAAGCAGAATTGAAATATTTATGATTATAATGATGCTGGGCCAGAGTGACATGCAGGTTTTGTTCTTTTGAAATTACTTGATAACGTACACTGAGGTTTGAACATTTTCTCCACAGAAAAGCCATAATGTACAAAAGGCATCCAGCCTGAACCATTGAGAGAGCCATAATAGTAACCAGCCACTCTAGCAGAAATGCATGCCTTGTCAGAGGTGGTGCCGAAAGCCTCGCGAATTGAAGGGGTAAAGCGTCACCTCAGCCATTTTGACAGAGAATACACCACTAGGAGCACCCCCTTCTCATGACTACTCACATGCTCCTGTTTGCCAAATTCCTCCTTCATCAGAACTCAGTAAAACACTTTTTTTTTTGTGTCGTTTTCATCTTCACTGGCTCTATTCTTCTCTCATGCTTCTCCCTTGTGTTCTACGTTCGCTGTTTTTCTTCATCTCTCCAGGCTGTACAATGTGCTGTGTGTGTGTGTGTGTGTGTGTGTGTGTGTGTGGGGAGGGGGGATGCACATCAACTGATAGGTGAATAGTGTGCATGCATGGTGCATCTGTGTTTGTGCATGTGCATGACTTTTGCAACTTTGGGCTACATTTGCCACATTGCAAGCAAGCTCAGCAAAATACCTGCAGATTATATAAATGAGTTTCTAATTTGCAATACTTAAATCGATTCTGATTATTCTAATTTATAGCTAAGGAAGTTTACAGGGGGTTAATGAGAAGATGGACTGTGCAATGTCTTTCAAATAGAGGATAGGGTCTTTAAACTGTATGTTAATTTATATTTGTAATCATTGCCTGTTGATGAGTAAATAAATTGATTTATGGTTTATATATGTGTGTGTCTGTAAGGTAGGAAGTTGAGGTGAGAAAGGAGGTAAAGACAGCACAAGGCTGTGTTCGTTTATGTAAACATGCTGCAATTTTAATGGACGCTAACATTCTTAGCAGCCCCCCCCCCATAAGGAACATGAGGGGATGGAGGGGAAGGAGGATGTGGGAGGCTTTCAGACCACTTTCCTCCTTTGAATCTATCAATTTTGCTGCGCTTTTCCCATCCTCCCTCTCTTCCTATCTTCCCATCTTCTTTCATCCAAGGTCTACTGATGCATGTTATCACTAAGTTGGCAGCAGTGGGAGGCTATAGAGGAATTCTTAGGCCCAAAGTGCTCCCCTGCTGCCATCTCACCCTTTGCTGCTCCATCTCCATTTTTACTGCCATCGTTCCAGAGCTGTCCTCCTCTCTCACACCTGTAACCATTATAACATTATCCCTTTCCTGCATCCAATGATGACAAATGATTTCCTCTCCCCTGCTATTCTTTTCCCTCCTTTCCTCCCCTCTCCTCTCCTCTGCTCTCCTCTGTCCTGCATAGTGACAAGCTGGCTGTGTTCTCTGAGCTAGAAAAACTCTGATAAGCAGAGCGGACTTCAAACAGGTGTGACAGGTCTACATTTCTCCAACCACAAACTGACTCCCTCCCCTCCAGTGGAACCAAATCACTGTGACTAAATCCAAAATCCTGCATCCTCACCTGCTGCTGGCGCTCCATCATATACCCCTGCAGTTACTGGGGTCACCCCGGGCCATATCTCAGATAAGTGTTCCAGTCCCCAAGCAATTCTGCAGTGACGTTAATGACAACCCTACACTGCTAATCAACAGCTATACCCTTCAGACAAGTATCCATGACTTGATATGAGTGTGCATGGCATTAGAAGAAATATAATTACAGAGCACAATCAAAAGAGCCACTGTACATGCAGAAATGGGCAGAGAGCCTGATAACACTATGTTTTTGTGCATGAGGATAGCACGCACCCCTTGCTCACAATTTCGGTAGCCTATGCTGGTTGTACCCAAGTGCTTGTATATTCATTTATGTACATTCAAAACAGTTGGTGCAAAAGTTTTTGGGAGTGGGAGAGTTGTAAGTTGAAAAATTGCAAAAATTACAAAAATTGCAAAAATTTAACACTTAGTTGAGGTGGAAAAGTGGTGAATAAAGTGAAATAGAAACAAAATTAGTGACTAAATATGTACATGTACATGAGGCATCCATTAAAGTTTCTGCTCCATCGAAGAAAGAAAATTTAAAAAAAAAATTTAAAATGCAGAAGATGAAAAATCCCATCTGTGCAGACTAAAAAAGAAGTGAAATATTCATCAAATAATTAAAACAAACATGAATTAAATATATCTAACATGTTTTCCACATTGTTTAGTCCTCTTCTTCTGCAATTTTTAAATGGCATCCCTTCTGTAGTGCAACTATTCATCTCTGTGAATATACCTATATTCAGTAGGAACCAGTAACTATTCTATTGGTACTTGATTCATGCAAGAAAATTGCTCTGTGAATTGCAGGCTGCATTGTAAAGTGTTGCTCGAATTTGCACTAAATTTGGATAGAAATGAACACAAAGAGAACAGAGTGCAGATGAGCTTCTTCAAACAAGAAAGGGATTTTCTGTTATGCAGGTTCAGAGAGATCAGATGCAAAGAGGCTGCAAAACAATTATGCAGCCAAAGGCAAAAGATTTGGCTTTAAAGTTGAATTTATCATTTGATATCTTGTCATTATGTTTTCAAACAATGAAGCAATCCCTGCAATAACCACATGCTCAACTGCTCAATCTGTAGTAAAATAAATGAGAGAAGTGGGTCAAGGTAACCACAGTGGATCAAGGTGTGTAATGGTAGCATTGACTTTTTATGCCACAATGTGCAGACAACACACTTATAGTATAATGCCCGTCTTTCCACCCTCAGATGATTAGTTGGGGTTTTGAAAGCAGAGTGACAATTTACTTTTAAGAATCAAACACTTACTTGATTTCTGAATCAAAAACATCTATACTTCAACTTACCCCTACAGATTGTTTTATTTTTATTTGCCCAGCTCTTAAGATACCAGCTTTCGAAATTTCTGCCCCCGATTTAAAAACTGTACGGCAGCGTGTCTTTACAGAATACAATTTCAAAGTTAATGAATATTGCACAGATAATTAAATATGGCTTTTCAGACAAGTTGATGCCACACAACATTATTCCTTCGTCCTTGCTTGACTAGGATCTCCCTTGTTGCTTTTTTTTTCAGTCTCCAACTGCTTCTGCCAGACATCATGGTCTAAATGGTCTGTAATCAATACTCTTAGAGAAATCAGGGCCAACAAGGAAAAAGTGTAGAGTAGAGTAAATGAAGGACCAAATAAGCAACACTTCCTGTAAGAGTACAGATCGTTTGTCCCTCTCTTTCGTCCCTGTTGCTGTTGCATCACACTAAAAATTGAAAAACATGGAGAAGGAATGTGACTTGTGTAGGTGTCTCTACGTGTATTTGGAGATTACTTGAACATGTCAAAGTTAACTAAAACGGACAGTAAGAAAATGAAAGAGCATATTGGCTTGCTGAAAAAAGAAATCTGTCACAGATATTGTTTTATTGTTGTGCTCCTCCAGTATTTTCTAACCTCGTAAATGCCTACAAACACAAAAGCAAAGAATGCCCTAACAGAAGTTGCATATTCCACAAACAGGTTACCTTGAGATGACAGTGTAGCAAGAATGGCAAATACAGAAGGTTCAGTAACATGTAACGATGGATGTGGCAATTATTTAAAAGCAATATGCAGCCATGCTAGAAGAAAAATAGAAATCTGAAAAAAGTGTGAAAATAAACATGAAAAATGAAAAACGAAGAGTTTGTTTCCAAAGCGTACAGCAGAGGTAAGGAGGAGGGAGGCGGGGGGTTGGAGTTTTGAACAACTTCCAGCATCCCACTGCAGTGTGAACAAGGTGAAGTCATCTCTGGGGGAACTGGGGCTGAATTCTAATCACAACAATAAGGTCAACGGAGTAATCCCTTTCCACTGAAATGTCACTGTTCCCCTGCTCTGACGTGACTCCCCACACACAGCATCACAACAACCAGCTATTGATCACACACTAATTAGGAATGGATGAGGCCTGCTGTATGCTGTATAGGATACAAGGGTCACACAAATGTGGACAAAACAGCACACATACACAACAGAGTTAAATATATCGCACACGTACTGACGTGACTAAGTTGTTTGTGTTATATACACTGTCCTGAGGCAGGAAGTCAGGTGAGTAATCTCAACCAGAATTGACCACAGCATGAGAGAAGAAGGAAATGGGGTTGCAGGATAAAAATAAGCCACCAAACCCAACACACGTGCACAAGCAAACAAAAGTATGACATTAAAGTAGGGAAATCGCAGCATTTTTTGGGGGGATCACTAGTGCTCCTGGGAAAGATTAGTGTATGACAAACTGATTTACAGCAGTGAGAAGTTAGGATTATGGATGTTCATCAGACTGTGTTATCGTGAGACCATGCCCAGAAAGTTCACTGCTGAACCCAGCTCAT
This sequence comes from Istiophorus platypterus, assembly GCA_016859345.1. NCBI lineage: Eukaryota > Metazoa > Chordata > Actinopteri > Istiophoriformes > Istiophoridae > Istiophorus > Istiophorus platypterus. Next base: position 10,860,153 of record CM029116.1, on the reverse strand, counting down.
CACGTTGATCCGCTTAAACTTTTGCTATCATGGAAGAAATTTTTATGTATGTTTACTTTTGTATGTATGTTTCCACTGATTGCAGACACTACAGAGGAAGTACACCTGTATGTGCTTTCCTGCATGCAGTTGCACTAGGGGCAGGCCATGTGGCTGAAATCTATTCCTTTATAGAAATGCAAAGTGGGAGGACTTGTTGATTCCAAAGGAATCTGGTGCTTTTCATTTTCTTTAAATCATCTCCTAAATGTTTCCTTAATATAGAAACGACTTAATATGTTTATGTTAGGTCAGACAATTTTCATTATTTCTGCTTCACGTTTGAGAAAGCATGTTTGTGCGTCAAGTTTTGCATGGCACATGTCTCTAAAGCCCATGAACTTCAGCTGCTACTGCTGTGGAGAAGAAGCAATCCAAAGGCTTAATTCAAAGGCATAATTTGGAGCTGTGGCAAATTCAAAAGGCTTTGTGCTGTGATTAGATGTTTCATACTGGAATGCACCTCGGGAGTCAGAGATGATGAATCATCTTATGTTTTTTATGTACACTATGTATTTGTACATTCAACTTTCAAGTTTAAAACATATTTTTTAATGGCCTTGGTAAACTTTTGTACTGATAATTTGACTGTGAAAGTTTCATGTGGATCCAAGCTGTAGAAGTGTGAGTCACCTAATATTGTCTATGAGAAAAATAAATGGGACTCTCATTTCCAAATCCATGCATGCCCCAAATTCCTCCTCCCATTTTGTCACTTACATGTACTTTTATATCATGAAAATATATATATATATATGTATAAATAGCCTGAATACTGTATGTATATCTGCCTTAGTATAAATAGTGAAAGGAAAATCTCTGGTATTTGACAAATTTCTATTGTCTTAACTAGTAATGGTAATGGCTCACTAAAACACACAGACACAGACACACACAGACACAGACACACACAGACACACACAGACACACACACACACACACACACACACACAGTCACTCCGACCAACAGTAAAGAGGACCAGAGAGATGAGGTATGCTCTGCCATCTTGGTCCAACCCATCTAAACTAAAATCTAGATGGGAGAGACAGCACTGTCATAGCAACAAAGACTGAGACTGCAACACCACTGCTAGTATATGTGTGTGTCTGTGCATGCTTGTGTGTACTATAATGTGATGGAGAAAACACGTGAAACAGTCTGCACGGGAAGCCTTGTCAGATAGACAAGTATTAAAAGCTGAAGAGGAAATGTCTGGAGAGAAGAAGCACATTTTTTGAAGAGACAGGTAGGAAAGCAGCAAGCGAAGTCAAAAGAGAAGCAAAGAGTAGGTTTTTTTTCACACTCTCAATGCTAAGAATAGTCATTTGTGTGTCTGAAGCATGTTTATATTCATGCACTTTACATGCAGATATAGACGAGTGACAAATTAAAGGAAAAACCTGGAAAATGACAGTTAATACTTTTTGAAAGTAAAGCAATGATGTAAGTTGGAAAGACAGAAGAGTGTTCTACTGTACACAAAGAAATTTACGAACATAAGAAAAGAAGCCCCACTGTTCTTAAAGATAGGTTCATTATGACTCTTAATCTGTCTTGAGTCGGTATTCTATATGAAGCCATGATTGATGAGCCTGGCACTGGTGACATTATTAAACTGAACCAACTCATTAACATTTTAACTACCTGGGTGCTTTGACCAGAAGAGCAAAAGAAAGGAGAAAGATGCTAATGTAATGCAAAGATATTTGACAGTTGGAAGTTTTATTCACTTGGGTGACACATTTTCATCATCCGGAATTTGTTACAGTGTAAACTGAATGTGCTAGATTTTGATGGTATCATCAATATATATGTTTATCCCAATACAGCTTTATCTTTCACCTCTATTTGTCTGTATAGCTTCCGTTCGGTCAATTATGCTGAGCGTGGTTTTGTAATATACAGACCACCAGTCTGCTGACTAAGACGCACATTATCTATGCATCCACAGAGGATCACAAACAACAGCTTATTGCTCATAAAATGTAGCCAGACATTAAACCCACATACCCACACACAGATACAGACACACACACACACACACACACACACACACACACACACACACACACACACACACACACACACACACACACACACACACACACACACACACACACACACACACACACACACACACACACTTACCTACATATGACTGGTTTTTCAATTATCATCATGTCTGTGCAATCTAAAACAGCTTAGGGATGGACAGAGAGCTGTAAAACTCAGTGGTGAAGTCTATAACCGTGAGAAAAAGATAAAAACAGCTGCAATATTTACAGTATAACAATAAGCAGAATTAAAACCATCCCGTCTGCCTCACTTGCTCTCAGACAAATTGATAGGTAGATTAGTTTTGCACTCTGTTTTTTTTCCTGGCAGCTCAGGTTGGCCTAGATGTCACATGCTGACAACATGGCCACCACTTCCTCAGGTCTGGTTACAACTAGACAGACTCATTTGGTTTGCTGCAGGGTCTCCAAATGTCACTGCCACCCTACCTCCTGCCTCCTGCCTCCTGCAAACTACAAGATCTTATAAGGACATACAAGATGGATTTATGAGGGAAACACAGATGGCACAAAGGCACTGTGACAATATAAGGAATGAACAGAAGGTTATTTGTAAGGATGGGTGCAATGATCGATGAAAAGAAGGATGTAAGGAAGGATGGGTGGTGAGAGGAAAGATATGGGGACAGGCAGAGTCATGGGAGCGGTCGATATAGATAAAATGTTCTATCAACAGATTATGCAATCTGATATCAAAACAAAGATATACAGTACTGTGAGATACTGGCAAACTCAAATATTGAAACCCTCTATAAAAACACTTTTCTTCCAAAAGACATCTTGGTATTAATATATAACAATAAAATCTGGTGATTGCTATCGTTTTTTTGGGAAGCACTCAAAATGATTTGTGAAAGTTCGTCTGTAAATGTGCAACGTTATCCCAGTTTGAACAGTGATTGCATCGCACTTCTCTCTATGACAGCAGACCTTTCACCACATCAAGTGAGGCCCTTAGGAGAAACTTTAAACACTTTTGCCTTTAGAAGTGGTCGATGACACATCATATGACCTCCCTCATTTCTACCATACCGTCCCCTTTAAATATACTAATTAATTAATATACAAACAGGTGATCATTTGAAGAAAAAAAGCTGACTAAGCAAGTGGAAAAACATAGCAAATGTAGATACTTCTATCTAGACCACAAGGGTAAACGCTCTGCATCACCACCATTAAAACACCAAAAACACCAAATGTCTCTTCCTGTATGAGGGAATACTTTTTGGAAGAATCATTCAGTTCAGAAAGAACGTCAAAACTGTTCTAGAGGCTCATGGTGGCCAAACACTTTTCTAAGATACTTTGATGTGTCCTTTGATTTGTCACCCACTTAGACTAATCAGTCCCAGACTATATAATACTAATCTTACATCAAAGTATCATTGTTATCTTGATTTATTGCGCAGCTCTTAGATGAGGAACAATGATGATGAATAATCACACAGATAAATGTGAGGAAAGATGCATGGATGTATGGAAGATAAGTATAGGGATGCACTGAATTAGGGAAGAATAGAGCGGTTGATTGCTACAGAGAAGAAGCAGATGAGAATAGATGAGTACAATAGAGCCCATGAAAAGAATCACAACAAACCACATGTATCTGTCATATGTCATATGAATATATATGTCAAGTCGCTCTTTCTCCCTGTGTGTCTGCCTAAACCCCAGTGCAGACAGCTGTAGCTTCAGTCCAATAAACAGTGTGGCTAATATTTCAGTATCTTGTCTCAATGCTAAGAATAGTCAGCCATGTGTCTAAAGCAGCCTTATCGCTCACACATGCTGGATGACTTAAGCTCACACACGGCAGGATCTCACTATACTGCCCATGTGTAAACATCACCACTTTTGTTTTGTATGCATGCACTCTACACACAGATATACACAAGTGACAAATTAAAGGAAAAACCTGGAAAGTGAGAGGAGAAACAGGATGACAATGCCCCCCCGCCCATCGGGCACGAGGGGTCACTTAATGGTTTGATGAGTATGAAAATGATGTGAATCATATGCTACGGCCTTCACGGTCACCAGATCGCAATCAAACTGAACAGCTATGGGAGATTTCAGACCGACGTGTTAGACAGCACTCTCAACTCTCTCATCTCCATTAAAACACCAAATAAGGGAATCTCTTTTTTGAAGAATAGTGTTTATCCCTTCGGTAGAGTTCAGAGACGTGTAGGATTAATGCCAAAGCACATTGAAGCTGTTCTGGTGGCACAAAGGGGCCCAATACCTGACTAAGACACTTTACATTTGTTTTTGCTTTAATTTGTCATCTGTACACGTGTGCATGAACACTATGCACTTGCCCTATCTTGAACTCTGTTTTGGCCATTCCACGGCCAGATCCCTTTCCATCTCCCATTTTATTTTCCTCAGGCCCGTATCTATCTCTCTTGCTCCTGCAGCACCCTCGGCCTCAAGGGGACAACAGGCTGTTGGGTTGTCAGGCTGTGGAGCCCTTAGAGATGGGAGGGATGACAACGTACAGTATGGCCCCTCGGGGATTGGCCAGGGACAGAAGGAGAGATAGGAGAGCAGAATGGAAGGATGGAGAAGAAGGGAAATAGACAAGAGAGCACAAAGGTTAGAGGACTTATAGTCTGTCATGTGATTTAACCCCACAAGGTAATACAGTGTGTGAGTGCAGACAGAAAAGGAAACTCCTAAACCATCTTCTCCCACACCAATTCCCTTCTCCTCAAAGTGATATATTCTCTGCCTGTCCTGGCAGATATGGAGCACATACTAGCGATATCGTTCACTTTAATGCTATCTCTACTACAATTCCTTGATGAGAAGAGGGACAATGAAACTTTATAGTGTGAAGAGAAACGAGTTTCTGTCTGCTGTGCTGTCATAGGCCTTATTCTGTCAGGCCTAAAGGCTCAGTTAAATACATGGAGACAGAAAGGAAAGCGAAGCACAGTGGGACGCTTCAGAGACAGAAGATAAAGTCAGAATATAAATGAAGCAAAGACATCAGATAAATCAAATCACAGAATTATTCATGATTTTCTCAGTGAAATAAAATTATTTTAACTTGAGTAAATCTCAAAAATTAGGATAATACAACAAAAGTAGGGAAAGAGGTCATGAACGTCAGATCATATTTGACATTACAGATACTGGGTAAATGTCTTGAAGTCTGAAAATGATAAGTGAGAGATTACGGTGCATCATCGGACGATACAAACAGATAAAATCTCACTCTGAATTTCTGTTGATTCAAGTGGAAGTGGAAGTGGAACAGACACACCTTCAAATAAATATGTGACAATATACGGTGTGCGTCGGTTTATCTGTGTTACACATGCATGTGTCATTTGCCTCTAGTCTCATCGCTGGCTGGCCTCTCTCTGGGGCCCATCTGTGTAACCATAGAGATTGAGCAGTCTCCATCTTTGTGTGTTAATCTAGTCTTCCCTTTGGGCTGCGATGTGTGTATCTCTGTGTGTTTCTGTAGTCTTACCATAGGCAACAGTGCACAGGTTGGTGCTGCACTCATTATAAGAGCTCATTAATTTCACTTAAACTGCTGCTGGCTAACACCCACTGTCTGGAGGATAGTTTAGAAAATGTGCGTGCGTTGGTCTGTTTTTGTGTTGGTGTGTTTGTGTGGTTACTGGTAGATCTGAGTCACAAGTCAGGGGTGTGCGGAGAGAGCAGGGTGTCATGCGCAGGGCAGCTGCTAGTTAAATTGAGCCCAAGCAATTTGTCATGTAAACAAATGCACACACACACATATATACACACACACACACACACACACACACACACACACAAACACACACAACTTGAAGTGCAAGTTCAGCCCAGGCTTATTTAGGAACATGTGAAGTTTATAAAGGACTGGTTCTCAGTCACTCTCCCTCTAAATGTACAAGTGTGTTTGCGTGTGCATGTGTGTGTGTGTGTGTATTTTTGTGTGTTTTTGTGTGTGTGCACATGCGCAAATGCATGTGTATGTGCTAGATAAGCTGGTGAAATATAATTACAACTATTTGCCATTTCTTGCCCAGCACTTTCACAAAAGCGTTGGAGGCAAATAGTCCAGATTCAGATCGGAGGGTGTGTGACTCTATATATATGTGTGTGTGTGTGTGCGCTCTCAATTGCTGCCCTCTCTGCCAGTGAGGCTCTGCTATCAGTCTAGTGTTATTTCAGACAGACTCTCCTCTGCAGCATAACTATCTGATGAACAGCAGCCCTGTGAGGATTCAACACAAAGTATTTCCTCAGTTTTACAGTGCAAACAGGCGGAGGCTTCTGTGAGAAAGCTGATGGTGTCAGTCTATAGCAGTAGATTAGAGGACAAAATGAAGGGTGGAAAAGAGAAGGGAAAAGGATAACAGAGTATGTGTCATGTTTAATGAACAGGCCCGTCTCCGCTTGTACTTCCTTCTAGGAGGCTGCCTTTAACTCTGAAGATGAGAGGCAGCGTCATTCCTGCTAACCCACCTCCAGTCTACTACTTAGCTATGACTCAGAGAGGGTGCCTCACCTACAGAGCATCTTCGGAGGCCCTCAACTATAGAGAATCTGTGCATTGGTTTTCAAAAAGGAGGACAAAAAGCACTGACTCTCAATGTTCCAGCTCATCCCTGTGTTTTCTCTGAATCCGCTGACCAGCTCTAAGCATCCCCCCTCTGTCCTTCTCCTTCTTCTTGACTCCAGCTGCAGCTCTTCTCGAACACGTTATCTACTTTACTTTTGCGCTTTCAACTCCCCGGAGGTCTTTAAATGGGAAATGAGGGTAGTGTCTCAGGGTAGTGTGCCGTCATATTGGTATGCCAGTGATACCACGGTTGTCAGGCAAAACACATTCTGCCCATCCCTTTCTCATTTCCATCCAATTACACATACATTCGAATATTTGTACATGTACGTGCCTAAAGAGGTCCTATGCACACTAACATACAGCCCAGTTTACAAGCAAGAACGTGATGTGTGTGTGTGTGTCTCTCTCTCTCTCTCTCTCATACACATGTGGATTAAGTGTATGACATCCCTGTGTGTGTTCATGTGTCTGGATAAGTTTCTCTGACAGGTTGCAGAACTAGCAATTGCGTCTGAGTCGAGTCATAACTCTGCATGCCAGTTCCTTCAGTCAAAAACTAATATGAGATTCAGAGACTGAGATGGCTGGGGAGAGGGGGAGACCAGACAGAAATTAAGACAATGAAAAGGGAGCCAAAGAAGATTATTTATAAAAGAAAGAAAACAGGGAGAATATATAGCATTTATCATCCTTACTGTGAGAGTTGACAAGCGGCCTTCCAGAATGTCTGTTCAACTGCTCACATGAGGCCCAGAAGGGTGCAAAAAAGCTGGTCTGACAAATCAGTCATCCTTGGACCACAGGGATGGAACCTCAATGGCACCAAACTGCCTTACATATCAATCATTCGAGTCCTATGGGACATGAGCTATACAGGGAGACACAGGTGGCTGAGAGGCACGGGCTGGCAGGTTCAGTACACTCTAAGAGGTCTCCAAAAACTGCTTGAACTATCTGTCAAAAAGGGAATGTAAAGCTGAACACATAACGTTTCCACACAAAATGACAGACAGAGACACACAAGACACAGCAAATGGAGACAGTTTGGCAAAGTAGTCCATCTCTCAGTCCGTCGAAAATTTAGGAAATACACTCAAACACATATAGGAACACAAACAAATGCCTGTTGTTCTACATAAGAACAGATAAAATGCAACAGGCAGGCGGTCATATGCTTCTGGGCTCTTATAAGACAGTGGACCCGAGGGAAATTAAACAATATCGGTAATCTCTTTTCCTGTTCCCATCAAATTCCCATGACTCGATGTAAGAGTTTTAATATGGTTGTGCATTTCCAAGCATGAAAAAAAGAGCGAGGGAGGAAAGAGAGGAGGACAGAGAGAAAGAGAACATCTGAGCATGCATGTATACTGTGTAGAGTGTTTATGAATATGTATTGTACTAACAGATGGGCTGGTTGCAGTGTCAGGGGGTGCACACCATGATCTGACGACGAGAAGCACATATTTAAATGAATATGAATTTGCATACCACTGACACATCCAGACCAGTGTATCAGTGTGTCTGTCCCAGGCTGACAAGCAGAGCATCTGTTTGAAAAGCTGAGGAGATAAAAAGAATCACAACTGCTTCAAGTGCTCTTTCCTAAGTTTCTCTTTCCTTTCTTTCATGGGCCACAAACTTGAACTGTTTGAACAGTTGGAAGCTGTAGAATTTTGCGCAACAGTAGCAGATTTCTTGCTCAAAGGTTTATGGAGGAGTACTAAACTAGTAATAAAACAGATGAATAACAGTGACTTGAAGTTTTTAGGCGCACCTGTTGAAATTATTTTTTTCATACAAGTTTATGGCCTCATTAATTTTTTTTTTTTTTTTTTTTTTTTTCCATTTTTCAATGTGAAAAATGAAGGGAGGGATAGTGTGAGGGATTACAGCTCGGTAATAGGCTGGCATTATGGCTCCCTGTCCTCCACCCACACAGGGATTAGCTGTGTGGGGAGAACCCCACGTTAGCCTTGTAGCTTAATAAAATGGCCATCATATAGAGAGGCGTTTAGGAGCAATGAATACCAATGAGTGACTACAAAACACATTAAGCAAACTGGCAAATTAATGCCATGCATCACAGTGACGGAGTATAATCCATCTGTTAGTTGACTGAAGCTCAGCTGGAGCTCAACATGTTGGCTTCCTTGCATTGAGACATGTCTTACTGAGTGGCTTGGCGAGTAGAGGCATTTTTTGCTCTGCAATGAAGGAGGGGAAAAACGTAGCTGAATGGTTTTGCACTGCAAGTATAAACAGACAGCACCAAATCATATATCCATAGTAATCTTAATTTTGAAATAAGAATGTAATTAACCGATTTTGTTGTCAATTAACCTATCATTAGTTTTGATTTTATGGATACGAAAATAAATTAAAATGTTATAGACTGATGAGGAATACTCATGAAAATTCCTCAGAGATTGAGGTCAATTCTTTCTTTGCTATTTTTTGGTATGTCTTTGAAAAAGGTAGTTTGCAGAAGGTCTCAGAGGATCTTATACCCTTAAATTAAGAAAATTACATTTTGAAGTAAAGATACATTTATGGTGGGTCTAAAAAATTAAGCAAATCATTTTCAATGTATCCAGTAATGTCAACTTTTTGTTCATGGTGAAGCGATGAAAAATGATCGCAGCATACGAAATGCGACTGACAGTGAACAGACTGCTAATGTATATTGGTGCCTTGGGCGCTGGCATGGATATGAGAAGCTGTGTAGTTCTGCTAACTATAAATATAGTAGGTTAATTAAAACATCTAAACCTTGTGGTTCTGCTCAACCTCTGCATAGCCCCATTTATGTCTTAAAAGTCCAGTTAACATACTGTGAATAAATCCATATACCTTTACTGCCATGCTTCCAGCATGTTGTAAAACCTGATCCTTTTCATAACCAGGCCCTGGGTCTGTTATATTATGGATACCAGTTGGGTTGTGGTAGATTGTATACTATTATATTCAATGTATATTATATTAATGCAATGGATTAGGTGTAACTGGCAAATAAGCATTATTGTTGATTAATTAGTGTACTTAAACAATAATTGTGTATCAAGTTAAAGTGAAAGCAAAAGAGAAAAAAAAAGTAGAGAGACACAGCCAGGAAACATGTCTTCATGGGTAACTAATACACAGAAACTACACAAAGTGATTAATCTGTCCAGCAATTGGTCTGACAACTGAATAGTTAATTAATTTTAATAGTTGATGACACTAAATAATGTATCAACGCTACTTAAAATTTTTTACACTCATCATGTATGCTCAATAGAGCAAGACTTTGCTTTAATCTTCAAGAAGCCATATTGCTGCTGACGTGAGACAGAGGAGAAAGGCATAGGGACAAAATACAGGAGGAGCAGAGTGGGAGAAAGTGAGGGACAGAGGGGTAAGAAAAAGAGGGGGATGATGATGATGAGTGGGGTTCAGCTTTGTTCTGCCCTGGCTGGCCATCTCTCCCCTTCACGCCAAGCCGAAAATGATTTATAGGCTATTTGGAGATAGTTGAGCTACTGAATGTACACAATCTCTCATCCAGCAGAGAGAGAGAAAGGTTCAAGGTACTACATAGGAGAGATAGCTGGGGCATGGACGATTCCTCCAACAACCCACGAGAGTTAAAAAGAGAAAACGGAGAGAATCCACAGGGTAGGGAGGAGGGCAGGAAGAAGGGAGAAGTGACCAGAAGCAGATGGAGAATGGAGGAGGAGGAGGAGGGAAGAGTGAATGGTGATGAATGTAGGGAGGTGAAAATTGACAGAGCCGAGAAACAGATGAGACAGAAGGCTGGATAAGAGAAAACCCCAGTAAGGGGGGGGGGGGGGGGGGCATAGTGACTGAAGTGAGGGAGAGTGAGGAAGGGGAGACGGACAGAAGAATAAGAGCAGGCCAGCACTTTTATCTGAACCGCAGAGCGCTGGTATTCACCTTCAGCACTGCAGAAAAAAACCCTCCCTCTCCCTCAGTCATACTCCCCCTGTGCCGATCACTTTGGCTTTCTATCACTACATGACAACATCTCTTCCTTCCTTATGTTTCCTGCAAATCCTCTTCTGCTTTTTATAGCAACAACCTGCTCTAATTATTAATTTGCAGTGATAGATCTGTATTAAAAGAGATGCAGGTCCAAGCAAGAAGCAAGTACTTTAATGTCAAAATGTGTAAGAAAAATTTGTTTCTGTCAGCCTTTATGGGAACATTTCGACCTCAATCAAGTGTAAAAGCTTGTGGTGGCAGTTTTTGTTTAGAACAAAACATCTGATATCATTATATATATATATATATACACATATATATACACTCATATATATATATACATTCACAAGAAATAAAATAAATACAAATAAAACAGGTGAATGAGATTGATACTATCTGGACTTTTTTCACTTGAGCAATGACAAGGACAATTTAAGTTGCCATGGTTTTTGCCCCAGTTGTCTTTTATCCTCTATTTCCCCTTTAAGTGACATCCCATCATCCGAGCTCTGGCTCAAACACACCTTTAACCCCTGTCACTTCTTGAAACGATAACACTTCTTCAACTCTGCCATCTTTCCTCCACTTCTCGCTTTGCACTTTTTGTTTGAGTTTTTGAAGTATAAATGAATTTCATGCCTTTGGTTTTCAATCTATGTTTGTTAATATATTGCTTATTAAATCGTGTTTATTTACTCATATAATTAAAATTAATTTAGGATGCATTTATTTAAATCTGTATGATACTTTTAATGTACTGCAAGGCAGCATTCATTTTTTTCATTTCAGCTAAAACAATAAGTTGCAGCCCTCTCCCTCTGCTCTATCATCCTGCCAGCTGCTCGCAGTCAGTCCATCAAATACACTGCATGAGGAGCTTCATTGACTTTTCTCCAGCCAGGAGTCTGACAAAAACAACAACACCAACAACAACAACAACAACGTCAAACAGGAAAGCTTCAGAATAGTAAAGAATGCTGACCCCAACAGTGTGGGCAGAGCGGGACTTGCGTGCAAATGTTCCTCACTGAATGAAACGGGATTTCCTTTTCATGGTCCCCTGGCTGACTTCTGACAGCTGCCACTTCCTCTGCTGCGCTCTGATGCCAGACAGCCCTCCGAACAGCCAAACAGTAATGGCACATAATGAGAGAGCCACTAACCTGAGTCTAACCCTACACGAGGAGCTGCCAAGGTGGGATACCTGTCATAAATGTGGGTATCTGTGTGTGTGTGTGTGTATGTGCATGTGGGTGGGCTAGCATGAGACTGTAAGCATGTCTGAAAAAAGATTTAACAGCTCATGGATCACAAAATACCCCGCTCTTCAGACAGTCACGCAACACATTCCACAGTACACAAACATGTACACACCAGAAAGGGAGGATAACGGCAATATGAATCCTTTGATTAAAGCCAGTTTAAGTGTAGGATTAACATCATGTAGCATCGTCTGGGAGCTTGTGTACGTATGAAGATTCTCATCAACACATTTTATTATATACTTTGCAAGAATGGGTGTTTTCAGGGATTTCTCACAGTGAGAAACAAAATCTGCTTACAAGTGCAGTAAAAAGAAGAAATGTAATGTGGCCAGAAGCCACCAGCTGGAAACATTGGACCTCTTGCTGCTGATATAAGATTCAGCTCCTGCACACTCCTTGTAAACACTTAAGACTCGATGCTAATGATCAGACGGAACAAAAAACTGCGGGTTATTACTCTTTCTTCTCTGCTGACAGCCTGATATTCAGACTGAGTTGCCATTACGTTACCAGCCTGATATGGGCTTCTTGTTAGCCATTTCGTTATTTTGCCCAAACCATTATTTATAAATGATGCAATGGTCCATGTCATTTTCAGTGTCATTTACTACAGGGGAGCAACATTAATGGTAGATAGGAGTAGGTGACTTTATCAAATTCTCAGTCTTGTACTATTTTTACATGTTAAGCAATCTCTGGTAAACTTTTAAGTATTTACTATTTGATTTTTGCTGTGCTTCCTAAACTGTGCTGCCATCAAGCAAAGGCTCAGCTTTGTTGTTATTTTTGCTGTGCTTCCTAAACTGTGCTGCCATCAAGCAAAGGCTCAGCTTTGTTCACCTAATCCTCCTTCAAGGTGATCAAGTGAAGAACAACTATAAGACCTTGCAACTTATTAACTCGAGTACCAGAGGGACCAAATGATGAATTTAACCTCTTCTCAAAACTTGTAGGGAAAACACCAATTACATTATTCTCCCGTAGAAACGCTGTTCTGATTTAAAAGCTAGTATATCAGTTGTTCAATTTACAACAGCCTTGATGTGTTGATTTTATCCATACTTGCACCATATTTTTTTTTTTGCTTTGGGACAATTGGAAGAAGTTCCTAGCCTTGATTCTATTAACATAGGCACTGACTGTTTTTTTCCAATAGTAGAGATAAGTTAAATTGCTAAACCAAACTTTAGACGTGGGTGGTGATTTAGTGGTCTGGAAGCAGCCCAGCAGAGCACACAAAAATATGCACAGCTTGTCAAAACAGCAATCGAACCAAGCTCCCTGGTTTAGAGGTACTACAGCGTGTGAGAGTGGTAACTCAGCAACTGTAGAAGAGTGGGAATGTGTGAACAACTTGATGTTGTGACTGACTGTGACTGACAAGGGCCCTATAGAATCATTAACATTAGGTATTTTTTTTCAATATTAAATCGTCCGCCTAACATCATTGATAGAATATTTCAGCTTAACTTTTAGCAAGCTATTTTACTAAATAAGTTGTCCCTGCCCCAGCCTGGTGCCAGGTCCAACAGATACAGCTTCAAACTCAGCAAATCTTGCTTCAGTTCATATGGTTAAGGCATATGTATCGATAGTTTTGATGCAGACTGAAATATGGCTTTGTATAGAGTTGCATATTAAGGATTTTGCCTCATATAATGATTTCCAATGCATCCATATCTGAACAGTGTTATATTTTCAGTGCTGGTGTGGCTCGTGGTGGTTGGGCCCATTCTGATATCTTTTCATGGGGCCAAAAGTCCCTGGCAGCATCCCTGTTAGCACGTGTATATCTTTGTGCAAGCATTGTGTGTGATTGCTGATGTGTGTGTGTGTTTGACATGGGGACAGCCTGGACCACTGCCAACAGCTCATCATGGTCCAAGTTTCCTCTCGATATGACACCTGCTGGTCACAGGCAAGAACAGGACATGCTGGGGTTGGCCATGATGGATGGTGGCAGCTAGGTGTGTGTGTGTGTGTGAGTGTGTGTGTGTGTGTGTGTGTGTGTGTATTTGTTAGTGCTCATTGTGTGATAGTGATGTAAAGACAAATCTATCAAACATGTACAGCTTCAAACTATGAATTTATGAATGTTTAAGCAGACATCTGTGTGTGCATGCATGCATGAGAGCGATCAGCACGTTGGATACCAAAGAATTAAGGTGGCCGCTTTGGTATGGTACTGGAGAAGAGAGAGAGGGAAGCCTGAGGCACTTTAACTGCTGCCTCACAGATAAGTGAGCCCAGATCTGCAGCATTTCATGCTTTCATCTGTCCATCCATCTCCCCCACACACACTCTGGTCTCTAAACTACTATTTAAAGCTTACCCTGCATTCCACACAAATATCATTGCTTCTTGAGTTACCTCATTCTGTTTTCAAATCTCATCAAACCTTTCCTAACCTCCTTTACTCTATGCTGAGAGGTACCTTATTTTCATTCCTCTCCTTCTCCTATTCATCTAGTCACTTGCAAATATCTATTTCCCCTCTCACCATCATTCTCCATTTCCCCTTCTCTCTTCCTTCTCTCATGATTTTTTTTCCTTCTCTTGTCTCAAAGCTTGGCCATTGTTTTCATTCTCCGTGCTAATCTGCTAGCAGCAGACATTGCTGCACATCGGCATGCAAGCGCATATTTGCACATCCACACATCCACACAGAAATATTCAGATATGCACAAAATCCTGCACGTAGTCACACAAAGAGCACAGAGTGCAGCAGCCCCAGACATAAGGGCTTAAACAGCGGTTAATCCTCTAGCACTGTGTGTCTGTCTTCCACAGAGCAATATTGGGCCCAGTGCCATCCTTTCAGATCAGTGTGGACAACACACACAGGCACACACTGCAGTCCTGTTATAAACACCACAATACAAGTCCAAAGTGATGCAGTTACAAGTCTGAGAAGGGCAACATGAAAGACAAAAATCCCTAATAACACTAAAAAGTCGGGAAAATGTGTTACATACTTCAGGATATGAATGAGGAAGATAATGTAAACAGTGTAGTTAGTTTGGGAGCAGATCTGATGATACAGTGTTGTTACAAGTAGTGACACTGTGCGGTTGATGGGATTATAAGAAACCAGACGAAAACCTTGCACTTACATTGAGCATGAGGGGCTTAAAGTAGCTCTTGACAAGCCTCTGAATCACTGAGAGAGAGGAGAAGAGAACGCCTGAAAACTGGAGAGAGCGAAGTCAGGGGAGTAAATATGGGTCTTTTGAGTTTTAGCCAGGCAGACGGATTGGCTCCGCATCAGAAACACAGCACATGAAAAGAGGAAATCTGGGCGATTTCACAATTTGCCATGGAGGAGGCCTGCACAAATGAAACTATCATCCATGTGCTACCCCCTCCAGCCCCTCTCTCTATTGCCTTCCAGGAATTCTTTATCCCTTCCTCTGTCTGTCTTTCATTCCACCTTTTCATGTCTCCGTCTATCCTTCCCACCTTTAACTCTGTTGTAGCTTAGGCGCCTGTCTTGCCGGCAGTTCCCTCCGTCACACCTTTTCTCCACTCAATTTTAATCGGTTTCTCTGTTTCTCTCTATTTCATTATGACTATCTCTGACTTTTTCCTCTCTCCCTCTAGCACCCATTCATTCACTCGGCTCTATTGGTGGAAGAATGAGGTGCTTTAATGAGTCTGTTCTTTCGCCCTCATTAGAGGGTGGACAATGATTGATGCTGGGAGGAGGTGAGAGTACGCAGACTGAGAGAATGTGCACATTAAAACACACACACACACACAAAATTTGTGCATTGAACACCTTGACTGGAGTTGTTGTGTTGCCTTTGTGTGCGCATGTGTTTGTAATACTTCAGTGGAAATGTCTGCCTGACTAAACCTTAGAGAGAGATGATCATTTTGCCAGGGCCTGATGGGAAGAACAGTTGGAAATGATCAATTGGCAAAAACATATGTGAGTGTGTGTATGCATATATGTGCACTTAAGTAAACAGTGATGCCTGTGGAGGGAGAATAGCTTTGTCTGTCCCCTTCGAGCTCGGGTGGCACAATCTGATGAGGCCCCTCCCTTAGTTACACAAAATACACAGACAATAAACCCTACTATAACTCTACTGCAAGAAGGATTGAAAGGGAAGGCACCAGCGAAGACAAATGTATGAAGACAAGATTCCAAATCAGTGTGAGATTTCACATTCTCGTCCCATACACACATCTTTGATTAGCCAATCAGCATCAGGCCTCTCTGGATGATGAAGTAATTACAAATTGATAATTAGATGTCATTATTATTAGCCTGCAGACCTCAGCGCATGATAGGGAAGCCTGAGTGCATCAACCAAAATGAGATTAAGGCCAAAGAACCCTGTATGCTGTATATTGTCACAGAAATTTTTTCTGAATTTACAGCTGAGATGAAAAGATGAAATTTTATATACTAGTACATTTTTTTTCATCAGTAAGTGTCACAGAAGTTAAAACATTAATTGAATAAAAATTATAAACAGTAAAATAAAGACAAACTAGGGAACTAAGAAGCAAAACTATATTAAGCTTACACTGAAAAAAAGGTCCAATGGACTGCATGGACTAAATGCTAAAACATTAAATGCTTTGCAGTTTCTTTTTGCGCATTTGACTTCCACAACGATGTCAACCCATGTATGATGACACAATACTGGCCCAAAATATCAGCCTGCACATGTCAGGCTCCAGTTTTGACATTGCAGGCAATCCTAATACAAGCTGAGGCATTTTAGAATTTAACACTGGTCCTGAAAATGTACATAAAATGAGAATGAGAGAGTAACAATATTACAGTGGATTCAGAAAGTAGGCAGACCATTTCACTTTCTGCACAATTTATTGTATTGTACATTCAGTTTTTAAATAATGAAATTTGTTCTTCTGCAAATCAATCTGCACCCAATAAACTATTGTGAGATAACGTAATTTACAACAATATTAAGATCTGCTGCTGTGGTACCCAAAACTGTGGTCAGTAGCATCCTTTTTGCTTTCATTATACTTGATATATGTATAGAATTTGACTGGAGTCCACCTTTGGCAAACTGAACTGATTGGACATAATTTAAAAAGGCACAGACCTGTGTAAAAAAAAAAACAAAAAAAGTCCAACAACTCACAGTGTATGTCAAAAAAAAAAAAAAACAGGCCATGAAGTCCAAGGAACTCTCTGTAGACCTCTGTGATGAAATTGTGGTAAAGGAATAGATTGGAGAAAGGTTATAAAACCATTTCTGAAGCTTTGAGAGTTCCCAGGAGCACAGTGGCCTCAATATTTGTGAAACTGAAGAAGTTTGGAACCACCAGGACTCTTCCTAGAGATAGCTGTCCAGCCAAACTGAGTAAACGGGAAAAAAGGGCCCTGGTCAGGGAGGCAACAAAGCACCCATCGGTCACTCTAACAGCTTCAGAAGCCCTTTTGCAGAAATGAGAGGAGAAACTGCCTTGGTTGATCATCTCAGCAGTGCTCCCTCAATCAGGCCTTTACGATAGAGCTGGTAGGATGCACATGACCACCTGCTGGGGGTTTGCCAGATGGCATTTAAAGGACACTGAGAGCAAAAGGATAAAGATTCTCTGATGAGAAAAATCTTGAACCCTTTGTGCAGAACTCCAAACACTATATCTGACAAACACCGGGCACTGCTCATCACCTGGCTAATACCTGAAGCAGGATGGAGGCAGCTTCACGCTGCAAAATTGAGTGAAGGATGAATGCAGACAAATATGAAAAGGTCCTGCTCCAGAGTTCATGTGACCTGAGGGCAATGGTTCACCTCTCAGCACGACGATGAGGCAAAGCATAAAGCCAAGGATAAGCTGGAATGGTATTAGGACAAGTCTCTGACTGTCCTTGAGTGACCCAGCCAAAGCCAAGACAGACTCCACAGAACGTCTGTGGTGAGACCTGAAAATGGCTCACAGATGATGGAGCTTGAGAAGATTTGAGAGGAAGAATGAGATAAACTGCTCAAAATCCAGGTGTGCAAAAGCTTGTAGAAAGAAGATGTGAAGATGTGAAGCTTTAATTAATAGAATGTAATTGAATTATGGGTGTGAATATTTTTTTTAATTTATGATTTTAGATTTTCAATTTTAATAAATTCAGAAGAAAAAAAAATCTAAAATCCAGTTTTCACTTTATCATTATACATTGCTGAGTGTATGATGGGAAAAATGGCAATTTTTTTACATTTAAAATTAAAACTACAACACATCATGTGTGCAAAAAGTGAGGGGGTCTGAATACTCTCTAAATCCACTGTAGATCAGAATAGAAAGAAGATACTGTTCTAATGCAGCTAAGGCAATTTTGCATATATATGTAAATACAAATGGCATCTGAATGAATGAATTATCCTGGATTTGACCCTGAAATTCTCAAATAAATTTACATTATGTTTTGATCTGTTTGAGTGTTTGATATCAGAGGAAGCCCTAATAAACAAAACCTGAACTTGGTGGCAGCCAGGCAGAGACAGGTAGATGAAACACGAGAGGAAACATAAAAAAAGACTATTTGACTGTTATCATATTTTTAAAAGAGATTTGGCACTGAAAAAAGGAGAGAAAAGGTATGAGAGGGGTGTTGAAAAACAGAGAGTCAAAGAGGGAACAGGGGTTTGAGTCTAACATCAATCACTGAGATGAGAGGAGGCATGAAAAGAGAGGAGGACAGAGGGAGAGAAAAGCGAGGCGACAGGGGGTTGCTTGATGAGTTCATACGAGTCAGGTCCTGGGTGGCCTGGAGTCAGGGATTAACTGTTGGAAAAAAGCCTGAAAGGTCAATATTGATTGACATCTTGGCTTTATAGATAGAGGATCCTAGTTTTGTATGTCCATGAGGCTTCTCTCTTCACTTCAAATCTTTAACAAAAAACAACTTTAAACTAATTTGTTTTCTAATCTTAAATGAAACCTTTCTTTAAAAAGAAATCAAACAAATGAATATACTGTATAACCCCAACCTATACTCTGAACTGAATGGTAATAGTGAACTTGCCAAACCTTAATCCTCATAGAAAGATCCCAGAACTAGCACGGCCACTTTTTTTTCTCATTTAATTATCCATGTGAGAACATATGGCTCTCACAACAACAGATGCACAAGTGTACACATACACACAGAAAGACACACTGTTGCAGCTGCACTTGTGTGTTATCAGTAATCTCCAACATGTTTGCATGTCTTTGGCGGACCGTCGCATCAACATTCCTCTCCTTACTATATTTACTTCTCCCTGCCCTCTGTTTTTACCGTAAATAGGAGCGAAAGGCATTTTATCTTTCTCTGGTTGTGATAAGCCTCACACGAACCTTTCCAGCTGGGGCCATGTCTTCTGGCCTATGGCTTATCGCCTTCAAAAGCACAACCTACAATTGCTAGGAAAAAGCGGCAGCATTTGTTTTGTTGGTTTGTACCTTTTTATAAAGTGTCTTGATTTACTAAGACACTTAAAACTGTATTATCTACTTGTAAAAAAAAAAAAAAAATCCCAACATAGGGCAACAGCCCACATAATACATAATAATTTACACTCTATGCAAGGGGCCTAGATCACAGAGAGCTGTTTTACCACCAAACATCTTGTCTGCACATGTTAAATTGCACTAAAATGCACAGAAAAATATAGTATAAGTGTGTTTGTGTGTATACTCATGCACAAAAGTGTATTGATGTGCAAATGACTGCTTATTTGAAGGTGAAAAAAAAATTTGACTGAAACCCGTCAGCCACCGCAATTAATCACTGGAACAGATCAATGGCTTGTGGTTCAGCCCAGCCAGCACTGCAGAAACGAGAGGTGTGGTAGGTGAAGATGCATGCGTGAATGTGTGCTCATGTTCCGCAGGTAGAGAGTAGGAAGATGATAAAAAGCAGCTGAATGAGAAAGTGAGTGGATAGAGAAGGTTAAATGAATTGGATTACTGTGTGATATGACTTCCATATCAGATGACATGCTCTGCCTCTCCAGTCCCAAGGAGCAGCAGCATGTGACACATGGATGATTGTCTAAAAAAAGATGGTTAGATGATCATGATGATGTAGATTCTCATCTAACTCTGAAAGTACCACTGCTAAAGATAGTCACATCTGAAGCATGTAAGGGAAACTGTATAATGTATGTACTGTATAAAATATTGGCAAATGCATTAAAAGACAGTGCAATGAAATTTGTAAGAAACCCCTGTATCCATTGAAATGAGAAGGTAAAAATTGAGTATTTTTCTGCAAATATGCACATCCAAGACTTTATTGGTCTTTATTTTGAATATGAATAAACAGTCGATAAAATTGGATTCTTAAAAATCTATAACACAATATGGATTTTAAGAACGCCATTTACAATAGAGGCACTCAGTGGAGCTCCTGTGTAAAACCAGAGGCTTGTTTGTGTTCTCTTGCTTTTATTTTCTTCACAATCTATAAATGGAACATTTTCTGACCTGTTCGCATTGCAGGAGGAGCTTGTTGTTTGCAGTAAACACAGTGAACAACAGTGCCTTGCTGCGCTGAGTACAGAAATAAAAAGTGGGTGAACATCGGTTAATGTATAACAAAATTCTTGCAAAATGGAGATGCTATTCATAGTTACATTAATTCTAAAACTCTTAACTGTAAAACTCTTGACTGTTAATTATTTTGCCTGATTAGATTTAAGAGAAATTCATATAAATTTTACTAGAGGAACAAGCCCTTCTGAATAAAGTGAGTACAAGGGATTGACATTTTGCAGGAATCATTGTCTTATTTTTCCCAAATAATATTAAAAGTGTAAACAATATATAAAAAGCGAAGGAAAGAGTTATATATAAAAAATGATTTCAATAATCAACTAAAATGACACCGAAAGCACCACAATTCCTCAAAGAATCAGATCATGGGAAAAAAAACTTGTTTCTTTTCCACCCTATTGGGGATATTCATCGACAACAAATAAGCCATCATTGGACATGAATTCAAATGGTGGTTTTCAATATCTACAGATAATAAAAAAAATCTACAGATTATCTACAGATTATCTTCATCATATATATTGATTGATGAAGATAATCAACCACATTAAGGTTATGAGTTATTGTACATGTAACAGGAAACGCAGGTTAGGGGTCTTGTTAGGGAGATGGACCAGTGAAGCACACGGAAGAGTCGCATGCAAAATTGGCTCCAGGCCTCCTGGAATTGACTGAAGTTATCCTCAGTAAAGAATTGCAGTCTGCTCTTCAGTAACATACACTGCAGAGTACACAAATCCATCTCTACAAATACACACACACACAAACACACACACATTGGAGAGATGAAGGAGTGTGCGCAGCTGGTGAAGTGGTTGGTCAGTCAGAGGAAGCCATGAACTAGAGATGAACCAATGACCTGCATTTCTTCCAGGAAGCAATCTACCACTGGGTTGGCAAGGCAGTCACCGAGGTGCATTAGATGGCAGAGGGATGGACTGACTAAATGAATGCTGTATTGATCTTTTGTTGGATGCTTTCTTTCCAGTGTAGTCAGTCAGGTGTGAAGTGTGTGAGAAGATACGGTATGAGACTTTTTTTTTTTTTAATCAGGCTAATTAATTTAATATACTGAATGCGTGCAAGTTTGGTGTAGGCCACTGGACTGAAGTGATCTGATTCTGCTTTCAGCACTATTAAATGCTCAAGGTTAGAAAAACATCTGTTGAAACTATTCTGCTATCAGACGGAGCCTAAAAAGTGTCAGTCCAGGTAAGAAATTGTCAATCAACAGAACGTTGAACATTATTCCAAAAGACGTATCATGACTGTGTTTAGAAAAGCATATATGTCCAGGTTTGCTGCAAGATAAATTGAAAAAGAAGCCTGTCCCCACCAAAAATCAAAAGCATGGGTTATTTATATGTTAACAGTAGGTTGAATGATGCATATGCTTGTGAAAGGTTCACTTGACTCTCCAATTCCCATTACTTTTATGGAGCATTTTAGCATCTTTGAGCTCATTGTTTTGGTATTCTGTCTTTCAACTTTACTGATTTGGTTCTAGTTCGGCATCCTCCCTCTCACCAACCTTGTTTCCAGCTACAGCAGGCAGCTGTTTTCAGTGGGACAACTCTAATGAACCCTGACAAAGGTAGCAACTGGCTGTTGAACAGAGTGACTGGTTTATCAACTAAATGGACACATATTTCTCTTTGTATTTGGAGAGGTTAGGGTGAATATTGGACTTCAATTCATCAGGTGCCAGTTTTACAGGTGCCACAATGGCAAATGAATGACAATGTTGCTGGATATGCAGTTTAAATAGGCAGTTGTGATTGTGATTACAACTTGTTCTTCTGCCTCTGGATGGCCAAAAAACAGTTAATAGAGCTATAAACACTTAAAGTGACCTATGTTTACATTTTCCTGACAGGCAATGGCTTGTGGTATTGTGAATAATGGCTGTTCTCTTTCTGGAGTAGTGCTATGAAGCTGCAAAATCCCTTTGGGAGGAGGTCTGGGTGGGTGTAAGGGCATGCAAAGCATAAGACTCTGACCCCAACAGACTGCGTTTTTTTCTACTACACATTAAACACTAGTTTCTTTTAATCATGACCAGTCTTTCTCTAACTGTAACCACATTTTTTTGGTTGCCTAAGTTTAACCAAACCTTAATTTTGTAACGATCAAATGTCATTTTGGAAGGAACAGACAAATTGCGTTGTCCTTTTGTTCACCAGAAAAACCCTCCCATGGGGGTCAATGATGAATGTATGGACAAATACATGAGAAAACTCTTCTACTGCTTGAGCTCATAAAAACCAACCGGATTCTGTAAAAAAACTCATTGCCTCTAGGCTGTTTTTCTTGGCTACTTAAAAATTGACATTTTTTTCCAACAAAGATTGTTTTCACAGGCAAGTGGCAATGTTTAAATTTTCACTTGTGAATCTTGTTTGGGATTTCAGGATGGGTCCCGAGACAAATGAGTCTATGGCAATAGTAGCGGGCAAAACAGAACACATTTTAATGGCCGAACTTTCTCCTCCTCTCCAAAGGGTTTCTTGGCGTTCCAATCTGTGGGAGAGACACCCAGTATCGATCCTGCTCTGACACATCACCAATGACTCACTGAAGGGGAAGAGAGAGCGAGAGGGAATTTGTATGTAAGTGTGTGTGCGTGTGAGAGAGACAGAGAGGGACAGAAAAAGAGACGGTGATCCCCTCAATCCTATGATGTCCTTCAAAGAGGAGTCAGCAGGGACGGCTTTTCTCTGGTCCTTTTTCTGTCTTTCTTTCAAGGTCCAGTTTGAAGTTGATGGCATGGTCAAGCCAGGTGACCATGTTGAATAACAAGTAGACTTGGAACTGATAAAAACAAGCGCATGTTCACTTTCTATACAAACTCTGCCTCACATTTTTTTCTGCATAAGGTCTCCTGCTGTCTCTGCTTAGGGTTATAAGCTCTCCCTCCTTCTGTTTTTCTCATGGTTTTCTCTTCTTTTTCATCTTGTTGTCCTCTCCCTGTCACTGATAGCTTCCCTTTCCTAACCTCTTGCTCTTGTTCCTTCTCTGTCTCTGGCAATACTCCTTGGTCCGTGTCTGAAGGAGGTGACTGGCTGCCGTGTAGAGATCAGGTCCGACCTTGCCTTGCTTCGTGAGGCCAGTGGCATGGCTGAAAGCTGGACTTTGACACATTAGATGAGTCATTACACCAGGGAGATTGAGGGAGCAAAGGACAGGAGAGGGCAGGCAGAAGAGAGTTAAAAAGGTTGTCTCAAAAACAAGATATTACGATCTCCTTGGCTTTTTATTTACATCAAAAAAGATGTTAAGAGTAAAATGACCAAATGTCTGTATTTGTTAAAACTGAGTAATGAACATTCCTTTTAAAAAATGATTTTATAAAAAGTGTCTGGAAATGAAAAGCTTTCAGCCAGACATGAGACACAGAGAGCAAGGGGGAATTAAACGGAAAATGAATGGTGCGAAGAAACAGAAAATGAGGGGAAAAAAAAGATGTGATGAAAAACAAAAAAGGAAAAAAAGGACAGGAGATGTTATTTGGACAGAAGAGAGAGAGAGAGAGAGAGAGAGAGAAACAAAGAACAAGAGAAAATAATTGCGGCAGACACTTTATTCTCTCTCAGTTTAACAAAGCAAGGTAGTGTTGCAGAGCGAAGCACAGACAGCCTGTGCATACCAATAGATTTATACTCCAGTCTTTACCCCTACCATCAGCACAATGGTAAATATTCCCCTAATTGCATATCACAGATAACACTACAGCTTTATGCTGTTTATGTTGTCTTGTGTGGCTATATTTGTGTATTTATCCAGACTTGTGTATATGTGTGGGTGGGGCATATGAAGTTAATTGGCTGCCACAGATAACACAGCAGTGTCACATTCCATTGCCTTGCTCTCTGCCGGGTTTGAGCATGTTTCAAATGAAATTTAAGACAATAAAAATAAATTACCATGATAATTGTAAATATAGCATCAATTGGAAGAATGCACTGTGCTGGAACAATTAGTTGATCCATCGATTTGTCAGTGAATAAGGAACTTAATTGCAGTTAACTGGTTCTTATTTCTCAAATGGAAGGAATTGCTTATTTTTTTCTGTTTCATACAATTGTAAATTAAAAAAAGTTAATGATTGTTTTGGTTGATGGACAATCGGTTGGACGAAACAAGCAATTTGAAGGAATTATTCTGAGCAAATGTCAACTTGCGCTTGGGTTAATTTTAAACATTTATTACACTACAAAATTAATCAATTAGTCAACAACACAGAGACTCTGCAGTCATGCTAGCGCCACTGTGAGGCTGTACTAAGGCACAGCTGTTTTCTGTCATCAGCATGCAAACATGCTTACATTACAAGCTGATGTTTAGCAGGTATAATGTTTACTATATCCACCAGAGCATCAGCAGGCTAACGGTTGCTGATTAGAACTGAGGAAAAAATACAGCAGAGGCTGATGAGAATGCCATTCGTTTCGCAGGTATGGTACATTGACATATTAGTCACAAGTAGAGAAAAAAAAAATTTGGACCTGACCAAATTTCATGGAAGTCCATCCAACAGTTGTTGGGCTATTTCAGTCTGTACAGAAGTAGTTAGCCGACTGAATGACAAACCAACACTGCCTTACTAGAACCACATTGCAAGCATAGCTAATAAAGGCAGAACTGACAGATTCTTTTTTCCTTTTTTAAACAAAATGTATCATTTGTTGTAGTTTAATTTTCGAAGGACTTTCTATGAAGTTCGACTAAAAAAAAGAAATTACTATGAAGGAACAGAAACTAAATCTTCCTACAGATTTTAAAGCGAAGATATACTGCCCCATTTTTGTTGTATTTATGTAGTATATATATTTGTACTTTTTATTAGTTGCATTTACATGCCTGTAGTTGTTCTGTTTGTTTTTAATATCAGTTCTTGAAATATTTTTTGCAAGATACTCTTGTGTTGCTTGTGTTGCATTTTGTTCTATGTCTTGAAAAAGTCACTGAAAGGCTTTTATTAAAAAAAAATAAAAAAAAATCTTTGATATCAATAAACAGTATAATTTTGGAAAGTATCTAGCATAATGTTGCTTACTCAGCTGAGGACGAGCACCCCTGGACTTTGGGCTGAGTTGACGTAAACATGACAGCAACCGACCAAACACCATGAAATATGGGAACGATGCTCTAAATCTGGATTAATGGGAGAAACAAACGTAATGTCTGTTCCCCCTCACTAAACACTTTACTCAACCATTCAGCCCTGTTTTCATTCATGAATATTACATGGCCTGTGATTGGTTGCCAGATCATTACACAGATGAGTGAAAGCAGGCCATCTGGTGGTGGTGAGCAGGTTATCACGACTCACTACCACTAAGCAGCCCACACTTGTGAACAGGTTTGCTAAGAGTATTATGTGTTCCCATCTGTGTGTGTGTGTGTGTGTGTGCCCAGCTGTGCTGTATGTGTACGTACAGTAGAGAATGGATAATAAAGTCCCCAGCTTACTAAATAGAGAGTGATGAGAACCCTCTCCCCCAAAACAAAAAAAACAAAACACAATTCTGGGGAAGCTCTGGCTCAGAGGTGAAGCAGGCAGGCAGGCTCTGTGAGGTAGCTACCCAGCGGGAGAGAACCCACGACAGGTTGCTTACGACGGCATCCTGGCCCCCTTTCCTGGAACTCACTGCACACACAGGTGTTGGGCTCAGGTGGGCGAGAGAAGAGGAAACTTGGCAGGCGGGCAGAACAGAAGAAGTGAGGACAGGATCGTGGGCGGGAGAAGGACGAAGAAAAGAAGAAATGGAGGGAAGAAGGAAGAGGGTATAGCTGGATTGCTCTCAGTTAGTCAGCTAAAAAAAAAAAAAAAAAAAACACACAAGCCTCTCCATTTCTGCTTGCATAACTCACCTTACACTGAAGGGTTAAAAAAAAATAAAATCTCTTGCTACTTTGGTTTCCTCTCTTGCTCGAGGTTCTTTTTCATGCACTCTAAAACAAGCCTATATTCATCTCTGGGGAACACATGTGAATCAGGGGAGCTGAGAAGTACTCAGCGTCTGTCCTTCTTTTACATCCAGCACAGACACACAAACGCATGACTTCGACCACGCGGGCACCCACACACACACACACACACACACACACACAAAGACAAAAAAAAAACCCAAAACGTATTCACTATTTAAGAAATACCACTCACTACAGAGGGAAAAAAAAAAAGAGCCTGGACCTGTTTGCGGTGTCCATTCTGATTTCTCAAATCACTCCCACACCAGGCTGCCATCTTACTGCATATACTATCAGCTTGTGCCCCTCCCTGCAGGCCACATTCGCCTGGGCTCACTTGACCATCAACCAGGCAATGTGTTCCTAATTGAGCCTGAAATGGAAATGGTGATAGTGTACTGTTTATTGCAAGGCAAGCAATCCTGTGTAAAAAAAAACAAAAAACCCAAACAAACAGAACAGCGTTTGTTGACACAGCATCAATACTAAAACCCCCCTTCTGTGAAAGCTATATCACTAAGTGGGAAACACAATAATCATATTCCCTCCCATGATAATTTACCCCATGGGCAGCTTTAGCACTATTAAATGAAGAGTAATCAGCCCGGCATGTCAAATGATCACTGTTTATGAGCATTTACAAACACTGGAGACATCAGCCAGTTAGCTAAACACTCCACTACACAGAGCTGAGCCTCAAAACGTAGTTAACCATCTCATTTAGTCATGGAGTATCAATAACAGCTAACTGGATGTAAGGTGGAGTGGGAGCAACCGTTAATCATTCAGTCACTCTAACAACTTTCTAGTGTTTTAAAACCTTTACTACTTGAGTTCACAATAGAGAGATTAAATCCGCCTCTAAGCAGAAACCAGTTAAGGTGGTCTGATGTGAGAGTGTATCCTGCTGATTTCCACGGAGCCCTAAGGCAGGCCACCTAATCTACAAAGCCTCAACACTCATCCGCATGGATCAATGGATAACCGGGCAAATATTAGCACACATTTACTCTCAGTCCGCCCGCATTTCAGACTATCGCTGGGCCTGTCTGTATTGAGAAATTAAATCTGCTCATGCCCATGTCCACCGAGCATCACGCCAGTTGACCCTGACAGGCTCTTGAGAATGAGAGCTGAGAGCTGTGAAGGACAATAACTGTGACTGAACATCGTTGTAGGCTACTTAGGTCCAACATACTAAATTACACAAAAGTTAGACTGAAAGTAATTATTAATTATCGAGGAAAATCCTATGGAGATAAGATAGTTTCATAAAATTTTGAAATCTAAATGTTTCCCATCAATTTGTGACATTTAACATCTGAACAAATAATTAACAAAATCAGTTAACTGATGGTTTTGTTAAACACGTTTTAAGAGTTAACAGTTAGGTACATTACACATTGATTTCATTAACTGAGAAGCAGGAGGAGCCCGCACGCTGTCATTGTTACGCTTTGATTCTTTTTAAAGATAAAACAAATGAGATATCAGATGTTATTTTGTGAGTTTCAGGGATGTGGGTAGGACTTTTTAAAATCTTTGTTACCTTGTTACTGCATTACAGTCACATATCTTCCAAGATTACAAATGCGTATGGCAACACAGATGGTCCAAATATTGTATATCTGTCTCCACTTCCCAGCCCTGTTGGTTTGGTTATTGAAGCGTGGCTTGGGGAGAATGGTGTATGTGTCTAGAAATCTGAGTGGTCCAGCTTCTGTGGTACTGGGAAGATATAATGTTTCTTTGTTGGTGTGCATGGGTATTTTTGTGTGTGTTATGTTTTATAGGCTGTAGGGGGTGTCACGAATATGGGGGAGGAAGACAAATAGGTTTACTCTGCGCTGATAGTTCAGTGCCATCTCTCCACACATCCCTCCATCCCTCCCTCTCCTTGCATTGTTAGAGTTGTTGCCTGGGTTTGGGAGGCCCTGTGGTGTGATATTGAACATGTTGTAAAAGACTCACGCCCCGCACATTAGAGCCGCTAACACACACAGACACAGCGAGAGGAAGACAGTGGCATAAAGACGGTGCATGTGTCAAAGTTCTGAATTACTGCAGGGCTGTCTGGGGCAGCAGTGCAGAGAGGACAAAGAAGAGAAACAGAGAGGAGGGGAGAAATAAGCTTTTCTATCCTGCTTTAATTTTCCTGTGGGATATGAGGGGAGGGAAGGCGTTCAGCAGATCAATAGTGAAGTTTGTCTTCGTCAATGCGGAGTTTGGCTTGGAATAGAGGAGGAGGCGCTGGCAGAGTGAAAAGAGGGTATTATTCATGCTGTAGCTCCTCTGCAAAATGATGAAAATTCTCTAAAAAAAATAAGAGAAACTTGCTTTTTTCATTCAAATTAAGGAAACAGACACATTAATGGAATGTAGCACTGATGAAGATGAGGTGTAAGAGCAATAATCCTAAAAACAATAATAATTTCTTACCACTGCTTTGTAACACATGTGCATGTCTGCACTTATGACATGTCTTTTCTTTCATGTACAGTATATGAGCTTTGTTTATTGAAAATTGTAGTTTTTAAACACACAAAACATGTGCTTTGCAACATCTCCGAAGACAAGAAATCTTTCTTTTCCAGTTGTACACCTTATGCCGTTGCTCTAGATTTTCTTGCATGAGATGCATATTTGCACTGTGGGCTGCTAAATGTAAACTCCTCACAAGCAGAAAAAAATAGGCATAGGATAGGTCACCAGTCTCAAACAAAAAACGGTTTCATGGCATGTGAAGGCAATCAGATGCGCTAGCATTTCAGGGGTTATACAAAGGGTGACTGAGTGTGTCTGTGTACTTGGTGCTAATTAGTTTTGGCCATTCGGATTCTGGCTTCGAATTTAATATGAAGGGTGAGTGAGTTAATTTTAAATTAAAACTGTGACACCCCCCCCCCCAAAAAAAAAAAAAACCAAAAACCTAAAACAATAAAGGCGACCAAGGTTCTAAACACTTTCTGAAACAATCAATGGTTTCAGACTAATTTAAAGTAATACACACACTGACTCTGTGAATAGCATTTACACTGATGACATGTTACCATATGCCTGGAATATGAAACTCTACATCTTAAGTGTCAAGGCGAATAGTTG
Source organism: Istiophorus platypterus (assembly GCA_016859345.1). Lineage (NCBI taxonomy): Eukaryota > Metazoa > Chordata > Actinopteri > Istiophoriformes > Istiophoridae > Istiophorus > Istiophorus platypterus. The sequence goes on along the minus strand of CM029116.1, from coordinate 10,830,621 downwards.
AAGGCTGTAAGATTTGTTACCAACAGTATATATAGTAGAACCATATGCTACGTTTGTTCACTTGAGCAAATAATGATATATAAGATCATGAATTTTTGAATGTCTGCTATGGTTCTTGCGAAACAGAGTGAGGGCACAGAGGATAATAGAAGACGGAGATAGATGAAGAGTGGTTCCCCAGGAAACTGTGCTCCAGCTTGTAGCCACTGCAGCCTGTCAGTGAGAACCTCTCTAGTAATTCACCACACACACTGGGTACAGACAGAATTTGTACAGTCTAACTGGTGCAAACAAATTACAATGCAGTCATACAATTCACTGACATGCAATCTTCATATTTTCCTTGAATTATGCAGGAGTGTGATGCAGTGATTAAAGAGCCTTAGGTTTCATTTCGATTCAATCCTCTGTATTAGAAACACAAAAGTTCATCACGGTGAAAAACTATCAATACCAGATCAAAAGATTTTGCACTGTGGAGCTACTTGGAAAGTTGGCAAGAAAAAAAAAAATCTCTTTTGTACTCAGTAAGGTATTTTTTTCTTTTTATAAGTATCCTACCCGTTGTACCTCTCTGAGTGTGAAGTCAAGCTGCTTATGTTCGACCAAGAAAAGGAACTCAAACTGGTCTGCCTTGCTTGGTTTCGCAGCGTTGCCTCACTTTTTTTTGACTGGGCTCTTTTCCTCTCACTCTTTGCCTTCCACCATCCACCAAACAGCCCGTAGACTTGATTTGAACTCTGGTACGAGTGCAGCTCATTATTGCAATGTCACAGGGGTGGGGAAAGAATCAGATGATACAAAATTCAATTTACATAAAGCAACCTTGAGGTGAAATGTAGCAGCTGATGGCATTAGTCAGTGAATTAAAATGACACTCTCTATATTCTTTTATTATTCCTCTGTCTTAATCCTGTGAAGTCAAGGTTTTAGCAGAGAGACTGATTATCAAAAGCTCTCTGACACAAAAACAGACATTCACCTCCTCCTTCTCCAATTTCCTCCTCCTTTCCCTTCTCTGCTTCTCTCCTGTCTCCTGTACACAGGAAATCGATAAACCCAGCATCAACATTATAACAATATTATATCAATACTGTCAGTGCAAAAGCGGGCCGATCGTTACTGCCAAGATGAACGCTTGCTGTATCAGTTTGGAGCTGAAGCAGCATTCTGATTGGCAGTGAGTGCGGCATTGATTTATCTATTACTAAGAGGAGATAGCATTAGTGTTTATCACACAGACTTGAGGTCCTGCCGGGGAGAAGTTAGGGGAGACGATTAGTGTGTTTTTTTGAGAGTTCACCCGCAGTAGGTGTGTGTGTGTGTGTGTGTGTGTGTGTGTGTGTGTGTGTGTGTGTGTGTGTGGGTGTGTGTGGGTGTGTATTTTTCATTAGATTTTGGTGTGAAGGTAGAATTGTGTGTGTGTGTGCAGGCTTTCTGGAGATGAATTTTTCTTTTAATTAAAAGGCATTGGCAAGTTAAACTAGAAATGGAGTTTCTCGCCTATGGCAAATTTCAAGGTCAGTCAAGACTGAATGAATGGGTCTGCACTGACATATCTTAGAAGCAGATGACTTTAATGATTTAGAAAGTAATGGCCCAAAATTAGTCTAACAGCCCCCAAATTCTGAAATATCCACACTACATCGATATGAAACAAAGGCACGGAACTTGATCTTGCATTTCTGATGTGTACTGTGAGATTTTGTCTTTAGATTTGCTAAATCTGAACCTATGTTGTCCTTTTCATGTCCTGTGTGTACTGCTCTTCTTTTGAGAAAAAGAAATAAGAAGACAAGAGTTATAGAGACAAGAGAAGGCAGAGCTTTACAATAACAGTTGCTTGGAAACAGTTTTGTGGTCTGGTTGCCCCTGTTGATCACGACTTGTCCAATTTAAAAAAAAAATAAAATAAAAAGAGAACATGGATCACTTGGCCTTGTCATGAAATCTTCTGCCAAGGTTAAAATAAGTGCTGCTGTCACATTATTTCACTCCTTCTGAAATTAAGTGAAATTAAGTGTGGAAGAAAAAAGACATTAACTGATTACCTGTCAGCATCGTATAGAAACCCACAGGACAATACCAGTACTGATACAGAGAAGCCTGAATGAAATAGAACTAGAGACTCATCACAGATTGCGGGGAAAATAAAACTGCATGAATGGGAAGACAGCTAAAAATGTGAGGCAGAGTGCACTGAAGTAAGGGCTCAATGGACACTTGAGAATATGAAGGGAGCGAACAGCCTGGACTGATGAAATCTATTAACTCTGTTTACTGCATACACAGAAGATCCTTGCTTGCTGCATCTCAACATCAAAAACAGCCTTAATTTTACATGGATAACAGTTTTCAGACAGATGGAGTTGCACGAAGCATTATCACACAAATCCAAAATCTTGGATTCTTGAGCAGGAACATGTTAGTATATAATTTTTTTGTTCAAATTGCAAATGTAGGACATTCTTGCCAAAAGTTATGCCTGCCTGCCAACTATTTAGACACTTCCCTGAAAGACGCAGTCCAACTCCATCTCCTCCTGTTCCTCTCGTGCTTCACTCTGCTCAATCCACTTGCTCGAAGCATTATGCGAACTACAGTAAATGCCCGTCCATGAGCAGATGAGAGGGCAAATCCAATCTGTTAAAAAGCCACAACTCATCTCCAAAGTCATACGACCACCATCCAATACTTGACCAAAATCTGGTTGTGCAGCATTGCACTTGTGCTGCCACAGATCCCTGGTGGAGGCTTTTTTTCATGGGAACAAATGTGTTTAACTCATGTGTGTGAGCTTCTTCTAATCAGAGGAAATAATGTACATATGTGTTTGAAAACACTGCCAAGGGTTGTTTTAGCCTGTAGTGTCAAGGTGACAATGAATCTTATATGCATGTTCTATTATTCAATGCTGAGCCTATTAGTGTGTGGGCTGTATTAAAGTCCAGGCATTTTGTCTATTTCCATCCACTTGAGTTAGCGCTTAGCTAAGACCTTTGCAACAGGAGAGCACCACATCAATGAGCCACTAGATTACCGACGCATAATTATGGTGTCATGGCCTGCAACAGATTTAGAGCAATGGACATCATTGCCCCATATTCACAGAGCAGGGCCTAAATATTTAGATTTTAATGACGTACACGTGGCCAACAGCAGATGTAGACAGCTGCAAGCTGCCAAAATGAGGAGTTTATACTGAATTGTAACACCAGGAAGATGATAAAATAATAGAAAAGCTTTAATTTGGTTTGGCCACAAATGCTGATGTATGATATATTAAACAATCTATGCATGGCTGCATTTTCTTGGCTGAATAACTATTTTAATGCATCACTGAATTCATCATAATGTGTATAGATAGAACTACATGTCATTCGAAATCTGATGAAGTAAAGCAGACAGAGGAACACATAACAAAACTTTGTGCTAACTAAACCTTTGGAAATCACCCAGAGAAAACCACAGAGGAACTTCAGAAACATCTTGCTTTCCTTGTGAAAGACAGGGGTATATAGTTCACATTTTCAGGAGGGAGAAAAAGTGGTTCATATTGAGAAAGAAAGAGTAAGAAACAAGAAAAGTTCATTCAATCTTCTGCAAAGCAAGGGTGCTTCTGAGGAGGCTTTCACATGGTGAGTGCTATAACATCAGTAAAAGAGAGGGGAAGTAAGGGGGAAATTTGTGCTTGGGAGTAGGTATGTAGGGGAAAAGTAATCTGACATTCCATTGTGTCAATATTCAACCACACATAATACTCACACGTGACTTTTATAAAATAGTATACACTCTCTTTCTCCCTCTCTGTTCCCTCAATTCTGGTCTCTCTCTTTTGGTTTCTCTGTCTCATTAGTTACCTTTCTGGTCCCTTCATAAACAGATTTTTGTTTCCACATCACCCCCCCACCTGACTCTTTTTCCCGTCTTTATTTGAACAGATAAAAGCACCGTCAATCTTTGACAAGACGCAATCAGTTGCTTCCTCCACAGAGAGAGAGAGAGAAAGGTGGTGAGTAAGTGACGGAAAGCGGAGAAGGCTGATAAATGCAGGTACAAAAGTTCACTATGTTTATGCAGCCTTTGATCAGCTGAGCAACTGTCTGAAGCCTTGAGGGCCACCACAGTTCACAAGGTCAGCAATGCAATGATGTGCCACTCATTTCCAGTATATTTGAAATATTAGAGCTGTAAGGTTTGCGACAGAGCAACTGCTGCTGTGCGCCAACATTGTCAAAAGCAACACGAAAATACATATATGTAACAGTATTTTGGCCTAATTTGATGGTATGCTTGGTGGGTATTAAAGGTCCTGACCTGAGAACAGCTGGCAGCCTGAACAGACATCTTCTATTAAAAGCTGAAGCACAAGTGCAGCAGAGCCAGGAAGACACAGCAGCACAGAGGAAAAGCCTCCTTGTGTCTGAACAGAGACTGCAGGATGGAGGTGGGTGGAGGTGGATGAGGGGCAGCTGGCAGGAGCTGAGGGAGCGGCATCCCTGACACAGAACTGCAGTCTGTTTGGATTACATCACATACATCTTTCAGACCCATTACCGCTCTGACCAGAGAGAAGGGAGGAGGTGGTAGCAGAGACAGGGGAATCGAGGGACGGGGACTGAGAGCCCGAGGTGGAAAAAATGAAACCGTGTGGGTGAGAATAGAGAGAGATATAGGTAGAGAAGAAGGGGGAGAGGGGGTAGAGGGAAGTAGGGTGATGTGGCAGAGAACAATTTATTATGGTTCTCTTTCTCTCGGAGAGTGCCCAGAAGCAGTGGCAGTGTGTGAAATATTCAGAGAGGAACCAGGAACAGAAACACCAGCTCTCGGTGACGTAACGTAGCTGCAATGCTGGAACAACGCCCACAGAACTCTGCTCCTCTTAAACCTTGTTTGTGTGGCCAGCTTTGATATTCATTTCCAAAGTTAGGAAACAATAAGACAAATTTAGTTATAAACAGGGGAATTTACAGAGAAACTGATTCCAAATATATATTATTTCCCACATTTCATTAGATTGTTTTATGCATTCGTGATGCAAATTCTGCACCATGATTTAATGACTGTTTCAAACAAAGAATCAAAAAAATGAATATGCATAGGAATTAGAACCTGACAAATAGGTTTGTTCTTCTGGAAGTAGTAGTAGAAAAAGTACAACCAGACACCCCTCTGTGGACCCTAGTGTCTTCCGATTCTCCACTGTCAGACTTTACCTCATCGACCCTCTTTCGGAACATCTCCTCCTCAATCTGCTCCTGCTCTTGAAGGACTTTGCCATTACCCTTGTCCGTCCCCTGCTACTCTTCTCTGCCTGCTAAACCCAAGCTTGTCTTTCACCCCCTGCAACCTTTAATCAAAAATCTACCTTTCTATCCCTCGTCTCTGTTACCATTCGAAGGTCACTCATTCAATCATTTTCTCTCTTATCTAGTCAAATATACCTTTTTACATCCCCATCCCAACAGACTCTGCTTCCAATATGTCCTGGGGCAGACGGAGGAGAATGTGTGCCTCTGTGTGCATGTGTGAGTGTGTCTGTGTATGTGTATGAAAGGGCTGTAACATTATGGATGACTTCATTTAGGGGGGCTATTAACAGAGCATGTCCCTGGGCTGTGGACCTTTCACAGGAGTCCTCCCTGGAGAGACAGCAAACAGAGAAAATAGAACAGCAGGCATTTGAGGGTACGCAGAGGGAAGGATATGTCACAGAATGTGTGATGTGTGTTTATATACAATTTAAAAGTCAGATTTGATAACCGTGCCCTGAATAATGGCCATTATTTCCCAACTCAAAGAAAAATGTGGTGTAAAAAGTCCCAGGACTCTGGGTTGCATTGATATTGTAGAATACATGATCAGGTCCAGGTCTAATATATGTATGCACTACTCTCCCATATAACCTCTAGACGCAAACATGCACGTGAGTACAAACACAAATAGAGCCCCCCCTAGTACACACAGTTTAGTGTGTGTTTGAAGAATATTGCAAATATAGCTGCACTGTCAGTTTTCCTGCATGAGTGATGATACTCATAATATCAAACTGATGTTGTGTGAACTAGATCTAGATATGTGATCTAGATGGAAAAATATACAAACAAAATTGCATGGAGTCAATAACAAACTTGTGTCTCCCTCTACATATGGAGAATATTTTCTATTAGGTGTTGCAGTTGCAGTTTGAACATTTGTGTTGCAATTTACGGAGACTCTGCTTTTATTGTGTGTTGTAATAATATAATATAATATAATATAATATAATATAATATAATATAATATAATATAATATAATATAATATAATATAATATAATATTGAGAGTCACCACAGCCAAATTAATTCCAAACAAACATTTATACTTAGATCTGCCATATTGGTTAACTCTCACATGGTGAAGACTGGCCAAGTTCAAAGGTTTAACAGCAGCTTTGTTCTGCGAAAGATTGAGGTGTTGAACAAAGCAGATGGTTGTAAAACATGTCACATATAATATACCAAGAGACAACTTAAAGGTCCAGGCTCCTGCCCACTCTCTTAATTGCTGCACCTCACAGTATATTATACCAACACCTACATAATGGTTAGAAAGGGTGAGAGATAGGGATGGATGTAATGAAAAATGCGTAATTTCTAAGCCTAATATGTGATATGTGTTTGATAGAAGATAAAAGGTAGAGAGGTGTCCTTTTACCCTTTTTTTATTGCAGTGAGGAAAGCTGAAGCACCATTGAAATACAACGAAGCTTAGCAGAAGAGTTGGGGGAAGAGTGAACATGGAGTGCAGGATAGATCAAGAGAAGGGCTTGAGGCGAAACAAGGTATATACTTTGACATACTGTTTCCTCACCTCAAGCTGTGCGGCAGCCAGAGAGCGGGTTCAATGGGAGGGAACAGGCAGTGAACCATAGCAGGTGATGTGTCGGAGGAAAATCATGCGATGGGGGCTAACCAGAAAACAGATATCAAATTATCAAAATAAACAACATGTACAGTTTTATATATTCTGTCTCCGCTAGACACCCATCCACCCACAAACAAACATATGTGCTTGCAAAGTCAATGTATTTCCCTCTGCTCGCTCTTTGCATGCTTGTCCTCATCATACAAGGCAGTGGCAATGGATGGGGGGGTGGATGGGTGGAGGTAAATGAGAATCAATAGAGTTAAAGAAAAAGAAAAATGCCCCTCTCCCACTGCATTGATCTTCAGCTCCTTGGGGGTAATGGCCCTAATGTCGTAGGCTCACACACAGAACAACTTTAATTAAGAGAAGGACCCACCAGCCACCTTACAGCCACATACAAAAAGATTAATCTAATCTTAATCTCTCTGGAATTAAATGTATGTAGGAAATAAAAATTTGTAACTACAGCTCAACATGTATTCAACAGCTGAAATTTGTCTTCTAAACCCGAAGCAAATGGTCCTCCTGCTCTCCTTTAAATGCGAAACACACTTTAAGTTACTTTTGTGTAGTTATAACTGAACAGCTGTTTATCTATTTTATCTTTTTAGCTACACGAATAAGCCTGCCTCAAATCTCTTAGGTTAAGCCTCGTTGTTTCCGTCTTTAACCACAGTAACAGCTGCAGTCCATAGACTCTCACACAATCATTTTGGATTTTCATCATTTTCAGGCTGCTTTTGTGGATTTCAAGCTAGATGTGGTTAAAAGTCATGCCTGGAGTTCAAATTAAATATGAACAGATGGACGCAAAAACATGTGGAGCTTACATAACCAGGGTACAGCACATCAGTCATTAACTATTGCTTATATGCTACAGTAGCTACTGAAGACATAGTGTAAGCATACACATATTGCTTTTGCTTTTTAATGACTCTTTAAGACTGAACCTACTCTGCTTCACAGGAACATGGTTGCTCCTTACTTTCATACTCTTCCGTCTCGATTGCCAGTTGTGAACTGTAGGCTTCTGCTTCTATCTTTAACTTTTTAAGGCTTTTTTATGCTACTGTGTCACTTTGACATCCTGGATATATCGCTCAAACACATACACTGGACCCCTCTCTCTGCTTCTCTCTGAAATTGCTTTTTCGATTTTTCAAAAATTGGATAATATTTCTTCAGGGGGTGCATTTAGTGACAGTGTTGGCGCCACGCTAGCTCCGACACCTTGACGGACTTGCAGTGGCCGGCGACAAAGGGGCGGGGCTTAGTGAATGGTCAATTGATATACGATAGGGCAACTGAAGGTACATGCAAGTTGCATGAGGGCGAGAGGTGAATCTGTGGTTGGAATAAGTGGCTTTAGTCTCATTAACAACAGAGAAAACCCTGCCCTTTCTGCTTGTTTAAAGAAGCTACTGTGTATAACTCATTTTTATATTGGTGTCTGATTTCTCTTATTTCACTAAATGTGTTTTTTGTTGACTTGTCATTTTTGAGTCACGCTCTTCTGTGTAAGACTTTTGTGCAAACAGTTCGAGGTTATTTTATTTTTGAACTGGTATAATCCTTCACTCCAACACACCCTCTCGCCAACTGCATCTAATGTAATATTATTATCAAAGCAATATAGCATGTTGAAGTGCCAGCATAGGAGGTACACCATACTTTCAGCTAGAGGTTTAAAAAAAATGGAGAGAAAATTGGAACAATCTGGCATGCGGAGACACACACATACACACACACACGCACACGCACACACACACACACGCACGCACGCACGCACACAAAAACGCGAACGCACACGCATACACACGCATACACATGCATACACACGCATACACACGCGCACTACATTCCACCACTCCTATTGGTCGGCTCACCTAATGACAGTTTCTCTTTAGGTCAGAGGCAGGAAATGTCAAACCAATTAACAATACGACGGGAGGAAAGGGAGTGTGCTTCTATAGAAAGAAGATAGACAAAGAGGAAAAGGAGGTGCTGTAAATGTCAACATCTCCGCAGGAGTATATATGAATAACGTCTGTGAGTGCTTTGCAATTAACTCATTTCTTTTTCAAGAGAAAGGACTCATATTTTCCATGAACTGAGTCATATATTGCAGTTGTCCTAATGTTAAAAACAGGGCTCCCGGTGCACAGCTGCGGTGAGAGGAATGAATAAAGCTGAACAGGGGCATAAAGGAAGACAAACTAATGTTGACGCTGGGGTGTAATGATTCAAATTTTCTCCCTCTCTTTGCTTCTATACACTCTATCCCTGAGAATAAATGGATGGAAATGAGAGGCAATAAAAGGATGAGATGAAATCATTTTCAAAGCCACTATATTTATTTTCCTCCCATCTCCCTTGTTAAATGCTATGCTCTGTCGATGATAACCAAAACATGGACTCACAAGCATGCATGTGGGCACATAGAGCAAGGACATGAATTTAAAGACTTACACAGACACAGTCCCTGTGAATGGATGGCAATACAAGAGAAAATGGAGACACACAGAAATAAGCCAAAAAAAAAAAACAACAAAAAAACAAAAAAGCCTTCCAAATCCATTGAGATGTGTAAAGATACATATAGTAAAGCAGTCCCATCTACATACAGCATACACACAGAGAGAAGCATATCTTTAATTATGCAAAAACCCCTCCCTCTGCAACCACATATGTATGTGCCAGACTTTTAATGGTCTCCCTACAGGTGATTAGAGGGTGGTGGAGCATTGACATCTTGACTCATGGTGGGTGCTGCTTGTAATGTTAAACAGCGCCACATCCCTCTAACCCTGCCCTTACTGCAAATAGACCTACTTAAATACAAACCTTTCCCCTTAGCCTTTAACTAGGCCCTCAAGGCCACTGGAGCGGCTCTGCCCATTAGCAGAGGAGTGTAATATTTATCAGTGTGTGTGTTTTTGCTTATGTGTGTTTGATATGCAACCTCTAACAACCTACGTAGAAACTAGCCAGCATATATGATGCCAATCCAACACTGATTTTGTAATTGTTGGTGCTGCCTTAGAATGTTTTCATGGACTTTGACCCTCAGGGAGGGGAGAGAAGACAGGTGATAATGAGACCTTTTCTCCTTGTGCTTCTCAGCCTATTTAGACCCTTTGCGAATGTCCTTCTTTTGAAGGAGGGTGATTTTACATACAGGGGCATTATTCATCATGTTTGCCTATAGATATGCAATAAAAGTGTGAGGAGGTATAGAATAACATTTTTGCACTGTACATAGGTTTAGATTTTAAGCGCAGAAAAGTCTAAACACAACTTTAATTTTAAGTTGGCAAAATTCAATTTGGCAAACTGTCAACAACCACAAGTTAAGTAATGCTGGCCCCTCAAAAACACATTCACAATCCAAACTCTAATGTGATGAATTGATGTCAGATGTGTTTGTGTCAGGGGGAGTAGGACGTGTCCTGACCCCGAGTGATTTATAGAGCCAAATTTAAAGAGCCAAACTTTTAAAGAGAGACACCGCTGTCATTGATGCCGCTGTCATTTGGTCAAGGGTACAGAAAGGAAGCCCGTCTGTTTGTCTTTGAGCTGTGCTGTGTGTCTGTGTGAGTGTGTGGGAAGGTGTGAGCCTGCATGTGCAAGCAGGTGTGCGTTCACCCTTACTAGTGTGTAAAAAGGAAGGATAGGTATGATAGTTGTACTGTGTAGGTGTGTGTTAATTAAAGGGACAGTGTTTGCATCTATTTATTTTCCAATGACAACAAGTGCAATTGTAAAGTTGTTACAATTTGTTATTAACCCCCTTAACTATCATCTTGAGGTTTAGCAAAAGCAAATAATCAACTCTCAGTCCCTGAGTCATTGTCACTATAATTAGTTGTTAATTAGTTTTTAATTGAAAGGAGGAAAATGCCCTGTTATTTGCTGCACAGAAGAATGAGCCCCCCCGTAGTGTGTAAGCTTCTTTTCTCGAGATGGAAATAATCACGGTACCTTCATTTTATGAGGATTAAAATAACACAGCTCTTAACTGTAAAGTCCCTCCAGTGGAAAAAACACACAATGTCACCTTTCTGAAGTTCCAATTTTAGGAAAATGACGAGAGCAAGCACTTGAAGAAATGCAGAGGCTAAGTGCTCAATCAGTTTAACATTCAGTAAATTCAGGGAACCGTAAGATGCTCTTGAAGATGAAAACAGTAGTTATTGAAAAGAAATGTTCTTCAGTCAGTCCTCGGTGGAGGGAAGAGGAAAGGTCATTGTGTGTCAGGTATACAGTAATAAAAACTTACCTGTTTTATTATGGCAGATATAAGCTGGTACTCTATAGACCAGAAATAAACATGATTCCATCACATAGTAATGTCGGTGCAAAAACACATAGGGAGTAGAAGTAATCATAAAATTAAAATCTAAAACTACTGCTCCCAGGAAGTAACAAGTATTATTGTTAACTGTTAAAATGAGCAACAACTGTCTCTTTTGTGCAACGATCCAAACACTGTGTCCACTGGGCTCTGAAATGAGAGAACACTGTAAAGGAAGCTGGGAGGATCAGGTGTTGAGGGGTGACAAGTGTTTGCATAAATTACAGCATGAATCCTATCAGCACTTTTCTCCCCTCCTCCTAATTCATTTCCTCCACCCCCCCACCCCCCGTTTCTCTCACGCACCGCTGCCCTCTTGCTCCTGTCACGAACATCAACGCATGAAATTCTCTACCTTATAAGGGCTAACACACACAAATTCACACATACACTTAGCCTGTTTCATATATCGACTACTTTATTAGTTTTACACTGTAATTAGTACCGGAGGAGGAAATTATCTCAGAGTTCACTTTCCATCTGAGTCGAAATGTCAGAGAGGGCAGCGGCAACACCTCTCTCATCACAGTTCACAGATCGCAGCATACACAATCACACACACATGCTCATAAAGAGGAGAGGCATGCTGATCGATTGCACACAAGATCTCTCACCTCATTTACCAATGTATGTGTGTTTGATATCTAGGCTTTCACATATAAAAGAAAAACATATTACATCATTACACACTTGACATACCATCCACTATGGTAAATTATTGCTGAATAACTGTCAATACTTGTCATATACAGCAGTGCTGGCAAGTCTCTGCTTAAGAAGAAGCATCTGCTGGAGGCTTTAATAGGACCATTGATCTCAATGGGTAATATTTCGTTTGTTCAGGCTTTAATATCTTTATTGTTTTTCCTTTTTGTATCCAATCCCTGTCTCTTTTCTTTCGCCTCTATGCATTAGAGGACTGCATTGGGATTTCGAATTCCTTTGGGTCCCATGGGACCCAATACAATTCTCATGGGAGCACTGCGGCTATAACTTTGCTGTGGGTGGGAGTGGGCAGTGAGAAAATAAACTGCAGGTACCATGCTAACCAGAAGGATGGAGTCCATGAATGTAGTTGAAGAGAAGATTAAAGCAGGTTTTAAGAGTAGAAAAGTAAAGCTAGGGAAGTCTGACAGATTTCTCTGTTGTTACTGGTAAATATGGAAAAGAGTCAGACTTATTGTGCGAAGGTTTTGATACATAATGTGCACAAATCTGGTCACTCTGGGATGAGCCTCTGTTCTCCACAGGTTAAAGTAGTGGAGTCTTAGAGCCTCCCTCTAAGATTTAACCCTTTTTCCTGCATATTAAACGACATACTTTTGAGAAATGCTTTTGCATTTTGCTGTGGAGATGCCCGGCTGTATGACCTTGTCACTAGGAAATGCGTTGTTGACATATGGCGAATATGGTGCAAAAGATACTCTGTCCCAGCCACCACCGTATCCAGACATGTTGAGGGCAGAGCACAGGCACTGCAGGGCTCAGTTTTTTTTAAAATTTCTTTCCTATTTGTATTTTTACACGATATCTTATATCTATTTCAAATTTATTTGATTTTGTATCAACTGAAAAAAATTACTTAGTCATCTGGCAATTCCTAGACATTTTAAAAGCCTTAAATTAAGTAAGTGGACAAAAAAATTGATGGGGCATTTATTTTTGTATGCAAGATATTGTTTTTCGTTGTGGCAAAGAATCCCTGTTTTGTTTTTGTCCTCCTCTCCTCTCCTCTCCTCTCCTCTCCTCTCCTCTCCTCTCCTCTCCTCTCCTCTCCTCTCCTTTCTGTAATTAAAGTCATGTGAACTTCAGCTGGCACATGCTCTCACCTATTACACACACTTGCCAGGATACAACTATTGTAAATGATTCTTTCTTGCTCTTTCTTTTACTCAAAATGTCTTACATATTTTCAGCTTTCTCAAAAGCCCTGAGGTCTCTCAGCGGCAATTAACTTTGTCTGTCAGGTGTGCAACACAAACATGCACATGCACATGCACATGCACACGAACACACGCACTTAACTATTTTCTATACCCTCATACGAATTGTGAATGAAACATTTCTTTACCTCACATAAAATGTTATAACAAATTGACTGTATGTAAGCAGGATATACTGTCATGAATCAAGTTGCGAAGAAGACAGGCAAAGCAGCTGCAATTCCTGTGTGTTTATTACTGGCCCAAGCGCAAAAATGTGCAAAAAACCCCTTCACATGCCGGTTAACCCGAACTTCCTCCCTGTGTTTGACTTAGTCGTGGTAAGTTGATAGGTCATTAGTTATTCTGCACTGTTGCAAGCTATAATGACTCCCTCTCTACCTTGCTCTATTTCCCTTTCCTTCCCAGTCTTGGCTGTCCTCCACTGACAGGGATATTGATGTAGTATACTAAGTGTTTTTCAGCCATTGTACCTATATGTGGCTGCAAGGGCTGTTGGGCTGCTGTGCTTTGGAGCGAGCTCTGGAGAGCCTGGAGGTTTTTCTTCATGAGAAATTAAGATAGGATGAAAGTTTAATGATTCCCCTGGAGAAACTAGGTCATTGCAGCAGCAAAACCTATAAAATATATAGGATTATGGACAACAGAACAAACTGAATAATGATACAGTGTCTTTGTCATGCTAATACACTGATCCACTTGAAATAATTTATCACTTTGCTTAGTACCTACAGATTGCTCAGTTAATGCTAGCAAACCAGAAAAAAAATTAACAGAACATATTTAAAATAAATGCACACTTGTCAGTGTAATTCAGCTAAATTAAATATATGCAAATACACATAGAGTATAGGTAACTTTTCAATTCAGTTGAACTATGGATAGCCCAATGAAAGTAGAAAAAAAAAATTAGGGCAAAATCCACACTAAAATAGATTTTGCTTGTTACTGTAGAGCCTTGTTTTTGATTCCTGAATATGAATATGCGTCTCCTTAAAACAAAAAAAAAAAATATAAATATATATATATTTGTTGAGCCATTAGTGTTCACTTTATAAAGAAAACTATGAGTGCTACAAATGTTGTCAGAAATATAAATTAAAACTCTAAATGATGGTTGTTGGGGCTCAAGCTGGAGCTAGAAACCTTCTTCAGGTCTGGAAATTTAACTACTAATGTAAAGCTGAGGCTGTTTGATGACATAAGAATTCGAAACAGTGTGACCTAACAGTTCAGGAAAAAATGTACATAGCCTACTGGTGGGAGGCTGGTTCACCCGTCTTTGCTGCTCTACGTAGTATTAGCAGGCCAACCGGGGACTTTAGCCTTCCATGAACCCTTATACCCGTCACGCCAACGTGGCTTATTTTCAAATGTGTTCAGGAAGTGGAGACAGGTTGATGAGGCAATATTTTGTTAACTTAAAAGCCGCTCAGTTGACGGTTGAAGGTTCACCGCTGTCCCGGAGCTTTCCATTGTATCATCCAACCTTACTCTGCAGATGGAGTTTTCCCAGTGTGATATGAAAGAAAGCTCCAGGACATCAGTGAACCTCATATCATGCAATTGTATCATGTAGTCCTCCTCAGCAGATGGAGTTTCCCCCGAGTGATACAATAAAAAGCTAAACAGCTATTGAATGGACCTCACCATGTGATTGTTTTGCAGACAACTGTTTTCAAGGTTAATATTGAACTTTCACTCTCAGCTTTTAAGCCAGCATGACAGAGAAGTCCTGAAAGTGTTTAGAAAAGAATAACATTTCAAAGTCCATGACAAATGGGCAATCTTAATCTAGTGAGGAAGATCTTGCGACACAATGGAAAGCTCCTCAGCGGCTATTAATTGGATCTTGTGGTGAGATTGCCTTGTCAACTGCTGTTTCCAGTCCCAAGAATGAACTTGCAATCTAAATCTGTGGAGACTGTCCTCCTGTGAAAAATGAGCCCATCATCTGCGCAAGAAGCTTATTAGGACTCATAGTTATGTTTTATTGTTAGGTGACCTCTAGCGGCCATAGTAATTATGACAAGAGTAAAGGAGGTGGTCGGGCGACATACTATGTCGCCCGACCACCTCCTACCTCCTCCTCCTTTTTACAAAAGCCGTCGGATCATTCCTAAACTTAACCAAATTGTGACTGTTTGACAAATTAACTGCAAGTTTTTTATATTTACCATGATGAAAAGCTTCGGGAAGCTCCTATAGGTTGTCTGCGAGGGTAGGGACAAATGAAATACTTGGTTGATTAGGTTGGATGACTTCTTGATATATGGGCAGAACATGTCACCCCAATGATATTATCCAAAAAGACACTATAGATGGCAAACCAAAACTCTTGGAGCCCCATCACTGGTCAGTCATTAATTGATGAGTTAACTGCAAAAAGCAGCATGTAACAACATCATCAAATTAAGTATTGATTTGTGTGACTTTCTTGTGGAAAAACGTAAAATCATGTTTTGGGGTTTTAACCTGTAAGGCTAAGAGAGCTGGACTATCTCTCTATCTCAACAGATGGACTATCTCTACAAGTCAGGGATCTTGTGTGGCTGATAAAGCAAAAGGAGAGTGGGATTTTGAGTGTATAGGGTGGGGTGGAATGGGAGATGACAGGACACTGATGAAGTGAGACAGCAGTCATGTGTTAAATCACTGCTTCAGTCTCCGCCGCTCTCTGCAGCCAGTGTTGAGTAACCTGAAAACAAGATAGACAGGTATGGGCAGAGAATTCTCTTCTTCTCTTGAGCTAAAAGGTATCAGCCATCTCACCCCCCCCCCTTCCATCCCCCTCAGGGAAACTATCTGACACATGGGATGGTCTGGTGAATCCTTGTAAAGAGAAAAAAAGTAAATTTCTCACATCTCTCTCTCCATCTCTACTGCTGCCTCCATCTGAATGACAGCCAAGCTCATTTCACCACCACAAAGCCAAGTCTGATTTGAATAATCAGCCAGATTTCTTATCCATTGCAAAAAAACAGAACTTTCATCCTCATTATTTTACATTTGTCAACCCATTCGCACACCTGCCTCTCTCTCTGGTGTGTGTATGTTTACATGTATGTTCATTTGTAACCAGATGGGTGCCGTATGAATGAGAACTGGTGAAAAACTGACAGAGGAGAACTAGTTATTGAAAGTAAGAGTATGTGAAAGATGGAGAGGGAGGGGGCGAGAGGAAACGAGTGGGACGAAGGGAGAAATAGGCCATGGGCTGGAGGTGTAGACAATTACTCCTTAAAGTTGTAGACAGCTGTGCAGAGGGAGTAGACACTATTATTCTTGTGCATGTGGTATATGTGTGTCTTTTTGTGCATGTGTGCAATTTCTTTATTTGTGGGTGTCTGTAAAAGTCTTATTGTTGTCATTATGTGTCCATTAGTACAGTATATTCTTTTATAACCTTGCTTCCAGCCCTTCATCATTTTAATGACCGTAAAAGCAAATGGGCTTCATGGGCCACTAACAAGGGGGGGCCCACATTAATTCATTGATTACATGATCAATTATATGCATCTATGGGCAAGTGTAATTAAGGCCTGCCATATGTGCCTTGCTGATGTGACCAAATCCCTCACTGAGATGGCCTGTCGCCGCTGTACACACCACCATTTATTTCCAAGAGAAAATTATTGCGTGTGTATGCATGAGCTCGTATGAGACGGACTACATTTGTGTGTCTCACTAGTTTTTTTTTTTTTTTTTTTGTGGCACTATTTGTGTGAGTGGGTACTTATCTCAGCTGCATGCTAGACAGATCTGAATTGCATTTGTGTATGACGTGAGGATGTGTATGTGTATTTGTGTGTGTGCGTGTGTTCGTGCTGTCCCCTCCAGGCCTGCAGACTGATAAAGACTTAAAGGTCAGGTGTTCCCTCTCATTTCTCTGCCTCTCCAGGTAATTACTCCAAAGCACAGTTCAAGGCACAGAGAGAGACAGGAGGCAGGTACACACTCACCACGGGGATCAGAGAGAGAGAGAGAGAGAGAGCGGGAGAGGGCGATAAACTCGCCTCTGCTCCTGTAGTCGAACCAGAGAATTAAAGACAGACACCAGGATAACAGATAAAAGTCAGGCCGAAAGAAAGAAAAAACACTGACAAAAAGCCTGAACAAAAGATGAGTCATGCAAGTTTGTTTGCCCAGGTATGTGTAATCATCTCAGGAGCAGCATGTATGACTTACGTCTTTCTTTCATACCACTTTGGGGATTCAAAGCTTCAGTGCGAATCACCCCTGAATATTTGAAGCTTCAATGAGAGGGTGGTGTGGGGCAGAGGCAGACGGGGACAAAATTTGAGTTCAACATTCGAATACTGATTTGGACATTGATTACCATGGCAACAGTAGGAGTTTCGAGGCATTCAGGTCAGCCCTAGTATGTACACAGCTTTTGGTTAACATTCTAGGCTGTAACAAATGATTCAAGTCAGCATACACCTCTAGCCTGTGCACAGAGCCCTCTGGGCTCCAGGGAACTACAATGCAGAGAGCTTGAGGCTGTCTTGATCAATACGCCTGACAGTGGGGCGAGGCAGGACACTGCAGTAATGGCACACAGACACATAGTTAACAGTGGATGTAAAAGAGAGGACACATATAGAAAAGGATTGGGGTCAGCACTAAAAAAGCAACTGGGCTAAAACTGCAAGAGGAAACTCACATCTTGTATCAAAGCCATTATTCTGTACATCAGAAAGGGGAAAAGATGCCAAAACGGTGAGAATAATACTTTCTTCTCCACTTTTGCTATATTATAACTTCTTTCCCTCTGGCAGCAATGTATGCTCACACTGTGGGTGGTATGTGATATTTTTCTTGACGATTCTCTTAAATAGCTGCCTGTAATCCTCACTAATAATCCTCTTCCCTGAACAGCAGCAGTGATAGTAACAGTGACGATTACAGCCTCATACAAAATGCATGTGGAGAAATCCTCTTAAGGCCAAAACATGCTGATCTAATTCAATCAAGGATCTGATATGGTGGATGAGGACTCAGACATGATTTGCCATTAGAAATATGTGTGCCTGGGTGTGTTATTAGTTTGGGTCTGTCTAATGTTCGCCAACATCAAGAGAGCCCTAACAGTGTGTGATAGAGTAGAGATCACCTCAGCAAACACACATACGTACACGCACGCCTGCAGTGGTATCATGATGACATGCTTAGTGTTGCTTTCAGTGTGTATAAGTGAAAGAATCTCAGAAACTCCCTACATTCCCAGAGAGGAAAATCTCATTCCCACCCCTCCCCTCCCCTCCTTTATCCCATTTCTTATAGCATTCTTGATCCGATCACCAGGCTTTGCCCGAGCTTCAAAGCATACAGCGAAGAAAAAGGAATTCCTAATTCAAATAGGTCTCTCTCTCTCTCTCTCTCCGTCTCTCTTTCTTCCTCTTTACCCTTGTTTTTATCATTTGTTGCCTACAGAGGTCTTGGGTTCATCTGACAAACAGTCAAGACATCACAGAGATCCAATTACAAAGGCAAAGGACACAAATACGCAGACACAAACAAGCAGAACCACACATCCACAGACGAGCATTCAAAGGAGGCATTGTACATAATAGGCTTGCCTTCTGAGAGTGGTATCCCCGTGCTTTTGTGCGGAGCAAACTGAATAACCTCAGACTTTTGCATGAATTCCACATCCAAGACACATGCTAGATCAGTTCTTTAAAAACATGACTGTATGTATCGTAAGATAGGATTTCAAAGGAAGCTTTGTGCTTTCATTTCTCTGGAATGCTGGTGAAAACCTTGTTATCTAGCTGAGCCCCAGCATGTACAAGGATGGCAATACAGGGGTCTTCAGAATTGGTGTGTAATATGGATTTTATCCCAATGGCAAGTCCACCTCTTTGTTCCTGGGTGCAGTTGCCCGCAAGGCCACTGCTGTTTTAACAACAGCTGGGTGTAGCTTACTGCAGGATGGTACACATGAAAAGGTCCACGATTTACGTTCAGACACTCCACTGAAAAGGTCGTGCTGAAAGAAACTGTTAAGCCAAGTGAACACACAGACAAAAACAAACAGAAATAATCTTCATTTGAATATATGTGTCTCACCCTGGCTTGTTCTGCCGGGATTTGCAAGGACAGAAGTCAGGCATGATGTCTAGGTAGAGTGCGACATGCCTACAGCACTCTGACAGCTTTCCAGCAGCTCCTTGTCATCCTGCTGCATAATCAGAGTCTCACAGTGCCAAATTAACCCTGTTAATCATTGTTATGGCTGACGAATGCACAAACATTACACACACCTAGCACCAGCCTCAGGATATCAGCCCGTCAGTACCAGCTGTCAATATTATAACAGAGAAGTGACCATGCATGAAAGGAGCCTGTTGTCACGTGCAAGCTTATGTGTGCCTGTGGATTAATTGTATAAAAGACTACGAGTTGATAAGAAGTCTTATGAGCTGGCATGAAATGAGAACTACTGACTGTTGTGGCTGGATGAACAAGATGAATTTTAGTGCTCCAGTTTCATTGCTGGGCAAGAGCAACAACCTACATCTACTAGGAAGGTCCAGAGGGACCAGGACTGATGAACTTGGACTGTAATTCATCAGTTTACTGCTCATGCATCAAGGTTGAGACCACAGCAAGAGAAGACCAATAGACCATTAGCCATGTAATTAGCCAGGCACTACCATAGAGAAGTAGGCATCACACACAAACACTATCTCAGCCACAATTAGCCAGTAAACTTTAATTAGCACTGTGATTAAAGATGGGGAGACAGAAAATCCTTCAGCAAATTCCTCAGACTCCCTCTCCTCACCCACTTTGACAAGAGCGTCCAAGTTGAGCTGGGTCTGCATTTTTCTGAACAAATATGTGTGCAGGCCTGTGGCCCATCTGGGCTTCAACTAACTCAGCTCAGCACTCTCCTCCTGACGGTGTCTGCAGGTATTTCTGCCTCCAGAGCTGCAGAGTCTGGATCTGTGACTGCTCGCCACCTACTGTCCTTATGATCCTACTCATTACCTACTACCACATTCATTATTGATATTATTGGTCTTATTATCAGTCTTATTATCAGTAATTATCATTACTATACATCTCTATGTGGAACTTATGCTACTTATGCTTCTGTATGTTCCCCTGCCTCCTGCTCTCTGTCTTTCTCTCCCCCGAATAATGTTTGCTAAGTTGTGTGTTATCAAACTTTTACTACAGTTGCTATGGCAAAGCTAACACACAGAGAGGACAAGATGGTTTCCCAGAGCCAGTACACCAGCTGCAGACAGTAACACTCACAGCTCTCCTGCTACTATAGCTAACATCCAACCAACATCATATCTTGGCAAAGTAGAAAGGAAGCTGAATGTCCATGGCTAAGTAATTTTATGTTACAAGTTATGTTATGCTTTTCCTGCGGGTACCGTCACCTGGCCTGCTACACCTTCCCACTTACCTGCTCACCTGCTCACTGTTCACTCATTAGCTCCCTAGTATAAATACACCGGTCCATTTCCACTCTGCCAGATTGTATTTGTGCAAGGTGCCTTACCTTTCCAGTGCTCTGTCCCTTGACTGCCTGTTTGATCCTGATTGTGTTTTGGACCTTGCCTGTGTTTCTGGAATTTGCACAAGCCCGACCCTTTGTAATTTGCTTTCCTGCTTGGATTTTTGTATCCATCTTTTTGTAAAAGTAAAGTCTCTATACTTTTCCATCTGCCCCTGTAGTGTTGCTCTTGGGTCTCTTTTCTGAGAAACTTGACAGATGTAAATGGATATTTATATGAATGTTTATACTACATAGGGTATCTGCTATACACAGATGTGTTCACAGATGTTTGTCAACAAGTATGATCTGCATGGCTATAAATTTTGGGCTGCAGACTCCACATCCATGTCTTCATCATCCATGAGTCTGCTGTAGGTCAGCTAGACATGACTTGAACATGTCAGAAACAGAAAAGAAGAAACAAGAAAAAACAATTACAAGCTGTAGTATATAGAATTTACTTAAGGGAAAAGACATGAACAGCAAAGAAAAAAACAATTCCTTCCAAACAAAGTCATTTAGGGCCAAATAAAAGGAGCAGCCAGTGACACAGCCTTCTCTGCCATCACCACTGCAGGTGCAATGATTCATGGGAGGATTCATCTAGGGATGAGCTGGCGGGCTATAAATCACCTCTACTGCAAGACATCTCCACGTGCCAAAACTCAGCCTGCTCTTTCTCTGGGTGTTTGCTGAAGTCTATGAATACCTGCTAAATGTGGAAGGGCGCGGTTGTGCGGGGCCGAGGAAATGCCGTAGATCATTATTTAAATCTCTACCACAGGATCCCTTCTGTGGATTCCACTACAGCTTAGCCCACTGATTTGTGACTGAGCAGTGAGGCATATTTAAAACATGAACTGACAGAACACCATTTGCTCCCTCCTTGTCTCTCTGCCAATCGCTCGCTATCTACTTGTCTGTCATGCATCATAGCAACTATGTAGAGCGGAGCTTGGTTAAGACTAAGTTGCTCTGTCCGTCTTTCTGTGTCACACTGTTTCATTCTGCTAAACCTCCCTCTGTCTCCCTCCTCTACCTCTCCGCACTGCGGACTGTCCCTCAGTAGCAAGCTGGTCTTTAAAGCAACATATTTATCTCTGCATCAGTGACATCACCAGCGAACAAAGAGGCAGAGAGAGAAAGAGGGAGAGAGTGAGGGAACAGGAGAAGAAATAAAAAAGATATGTAGCGTCCAGTCTGCTGTCTGTCTGGCAGGGGAAAATGTCTCAGAGGTGAGGAGAGGAGAGGAGAGGAAAGGAGAAGAGAGAAGAGGAGAGGAGAGGAGGGGAGGGGAGAGGAGGGGAGAGGAGGGGAGAGGGTAGGAGAGGAGAGGAGAGGAGAGGAGAGGGGAGGAGAGGAGAGGGGAGGAGAGGAGAGGGGAGGGGAGGAGAGAGCAAGAGAGGAGAGGAGAGGGCAGGAGAGGACAGGAGAGGAGAGGAGTGGAGAGGCGAGGAGAGGGGAGGGGAGGAGATGAGAGGGGAGGAGAGGACAGGACAGGACAAGAGAGGAGAGGAGAGGAGAGGAGAGGAGAGGAAAGGAGAGGAGAAGAAAGGAGAAGAAAGGAGAGGAGAAGAAAGGACACGAGAGGACAGGAGAGGACAGGAGAGGAGAGAAGAGGAGAGGAGAGGAGAGAAGAGGAGAGGAAGGGAGAGGACAGGAGAAATTTGTAAGAGAGAAGAAGAAAAAGACGTGTTGCCGTTTACCTGAGAAGTATGGTTTAGCCATTTGTGTTAAGTTACTCCCATGGAGAAATCCCCCTCCTACTGTGAAATCTTGTCCTTTACGTCCTCCTATGCCACCAAGCCTGGCCTGAGGATACTTACTGGTGTCTCAGTCTTAAACCAAATGCCCCTCGATGCTAGGGAGGGCCGGAAAAAACTGAGGTAAAGAATAGGAAAAAAAGGGAGCAGAAAACAAGTTGGGTAAAAGATCAAGCTATGGTGCCCTGAGGAATGCCTCCCTGAACAGAAAAGCTGACCTTTTTGCTTTTTAGTTCCATGGGAGTGGATTTGGTTTTACTTTCACAGCTCACTTTCATTCATGTGTGTATTTTTGAGTGTCTTTTCTTTTGTCATCTATGACTCTTATCTTTTTCCATTTCTCTTTTTTTTTTTTTTTTTTTACTACTCCGGCTCTACCCCCCATATCAATGCCTCTTTAGGTCCCATGGCAGCGAGATGAAAGCATCAAAGGCAAGAGTCTCCATTCAGGACACAAATACATGCACACAAACCTAAAGAATCTTCCGGTAGTTCCGATGGGCCAGGTCAGGGTCGCAGAACTAACACTAACAATGAAGTCACAACACAGAGAGGCCGTCTCTTCTCTCTCTTCCACAAAATAACATGTATATACATACAAATGTGTAGCTGGATTCCCAAATATAAAAACTAGATAGTTCCCAATATTACGTAAGTCCAGTGGTGATTAAGTGTCAGACAATGACTAATGGTGACCAAATTCAGCGCAAGCCCCAATTCCACATTTGGCAATGCAACAAGACAATGGAGAACTGGTACATAGCTGATATGTAAGGTAGTATTGCTTGTACTGTTGTAGAGCAAGAGGGAAAGAAGTTAGTTTATTCTGAATGATGAAGATTATCTAACCTTAAAGGTTCACTTACTAATACTTCTGAGCTTTCAACTGGATCTCACTGTTTTTCTCAATGAATTAGGTTTACCTGGGTGTCATCACATGATGCATTGATAATTTATCAAGTTTTTAATCATACGGTTCCACAAAGTGTATTATGGCTCTAAAACACCCCATCCATTTATTTGAAAATTGCTCGCTGAGTGCATAAGCCAAAAATGTTTTTTGCACTTCCTGATTTCATCATTTAGTTTTTCTTTCCATGCCCACTTAGCTGATACATCTAAAATGGATGAGATAATGAACATGAAGACATTTTTCTGGGTAGAACTTCCCGGAGCCTAGAAAATATATATAAAACCTTCATGCTGTACAAAAGTTATAATTCAAATAGTATGGATTGACCTTGTTTGAGGATAGGGGTGTCCTGTAAAAAGTTTCACAGATACCTGTTTTATGAGGTGGTCTATGGGTAAAATGCTCTTTGGGGATGATTGCAGTTGCAGTAACATGGTTTTTCACTGTGACAAACTGGCAGCAAAACTGACTGGCAAACTCATATCCAGCTCTCTCAATGCATCTATGGCAATGGTGCATGCATGGCAGAGACTATCCTCCCTGAAAAAAAACAACCCCATAGGTCATCTGTGCAAGCAGCTTATTATGCCCATATTTACATTTTATTGTTAGGCAACCTTTAGCAACCACAGTAATTATGATTGGGGCAAAGGAGAGAGTCAGGTTATATATTATGTGAGGCAAAAAAGTCTACATTAGGAGGGGGTTGAGGTGGACGTGTGGGTCAACAAAACACAGGACTTTCACACAGGAGGCTGCTGTTTGTTTCCCATTTTAAACCATGGCTGTGACTTTTTTTGAACCGTGTCTGTTTGGTGTTGTTTCCTCTATCCAGGACTGTTCCACAACCGTGTGTTTTACCATAACCATGATCATAAAGCTCCTCTAAAAATAACTAAATACTTTATTTTAACCAAAACCACCATCTTTTCATAAACCAAACCAAGTAGTTTTTCTACCTCAACTTAACTAGGTTTTTTGCACCTAAATATGATGCAACCGTAATTGTTTCATAACTTTATCACTGTAACCATGACTGTGAAGATCCAGTACATCTGCCACTGGTGTGCTCCTATTGGTCATATCTAAGGGTAGAGACAAATGACCTGCTGTATAATCGTTTATGATGGAAGACTTGTTTGGGTGGCACAGGGGCAAAGCCTCCGCCCACCCCAAGAGTCAGTGAGCTTCATTTCCTGACAGCAAAACTCCACTTGGTTCGGTGTAACACAGGTAACAGTCTTTGTTAGTGGGAATCCAGTTAGGGATCATGCCCCTCATGGTTGCTCCGCTGATGAATGTCATTAGTTGGCCGGTACAAGAGAATCTCTTTTTCATTGCAGTTGAAAAAATTGACCATTTTCAGTGGAAATAAGAACTGCAGAAGAGGGAAGTTTGCCACTCCAAGTTGGAGAGGAAAAAGAAGGAAAAACAGATGAATTAATGGCCTCAAGTCAAATAGAGCACAAACAGCGCCCAAGTGGTATACCAGAACAATCATCACTCCTTCGGTTGTTATGGTTACAGTACATGGGGAAGTGGCTTGGAGAATATGTTCATGTTCCTTAATAAAATAGGACTTGTAAGACGAAGAAACCGAAGTGGTAGAGAGTGGACATGGAAGCGAGGTGTGAAATGAAGAAAGTCAGTCTGAGTTAATACAAGCTGTAGCAGTTATGACCCCTTGTTCTCCACCATTGCTTTCCTCTTTTCTCACACTCTCATCCTGTCTTCTTCAATCGTGCAGTTGGGGACATATTGGCTACTTTTCTATTTCTGGAAACAGCCAAGCTCCCCCTCTGTTGCCCTTTATTTCCACACCATATCAGCTCTTCCTTCCACTGTCTCTGCCCCTGCCATTTGTCTGTCGAGCCAAATCCAGTTATTCACAGCTTCATCTTATGTTGATTGATCTTATCAGCCTGACTGTTTATCTGTTTGCATTTGCCGTCTTATCTGCTAAGGTGTTGTCCATCTGTCCTAATCAACAAAAACACTTGCTCTCTGTTTATTTGAATCGATTCTTCACCCAGGGAAAGTTGGCTGAGTAGTTATCATCGTTTCGTACATTGAGCATCACATTCATGCATATATATTCACATCCAAGGCAAACACAATTGTCCACTGTTGGCCAGTGAGCAGGTCCGCTGGGGGTTTAAGGTACCTTGCAGAATTTCTGACCGCTAGTGGTGTTATGGAGCAATGACTTCAATTAATCTAATGATCCCTGCTTGGTTTGCATTTCATGCTGTGCACATGAGGATGCACATATATACATACAAGCACATGGGGCACTAGGGAAGCTACACACATTTCTGCCGACTGCGGAGGAAGGTATAGAAAATATGCAAGCCATAAAACACAGAGGAAGAAATTGAAATTGAGAAATGACATGAGCATTTAGCTAAAAGACTTGCTATGTCTGTAAAATGAAATTGGGATTATATGACATCCTTAACTTTTGGGGTGGAAATGTGCCAAGAAACAATCAAGTTACAAAAAGAGGGAAGGAGAAGAATACTGAGTTAAAAAAGCTAGCAGTATTCTTGTCACTGCTTATTGTTATTGTCAATAAAATTATCACAACCAACAATACGTTTGCCCTTTGGGATCAATTCAAAATAAATTAAAATGGCCATATTCAAGTTATTAAGGGAGCATGATGCAACAGCGTGGCTTTATGATTTTTTTTTTTTTTTTTTACAACAGTGGAGTACTAGCACATCAGGGAATGCTGTATCAGGCTTTTTATACACAGCAATAAAAAAACAAAAACTTGATAGTAGGATCAATTGATATTTGTTTTTTGAATCAACATTCTGTAACTGTGTTTGTTTAAAGGAAAGCTCCACAGGTATCCTTGAGTGCCTTTCTAAAGGGCAACCTAGTGGTATTTTGCTATTGGAGGGGAGAGTGTTTTCTTCACCTAATTTGGTTCTCAGGGAATTCAAAATGGCCACATATGTACTCTAGTCTTTATCCTGCGACTGCCCCGTTTACAAAAGTTTCTAATCATTTATCTGCCTGGTGAGGTGCTCATTGTCTGTCCTGTCAAAAAATATACTGACTCTCCACGTCCATGCAGAGCGCTGTAACTGCAGAGTTTCGGCCTTATCATGGAGCGCAGACACCGTCACAGTACACCTCAAATGGGCACCTCCAGTCTACATACAAGAGCTTTTGTGAGCTAAATAGAACACATCAC
This sequence comes from Istiophorus platypterus, assembly GCA_016859345.1. Taxonomy (NCBI): domain Eukaryota; kingdom Metazoa; phylum Chordata; class Actinopteri; order Istiophoriformes; family Istiophoridae; genus Istiophorus; species Istiophorus platypterus. The sequence goes on along the minus strand of CM029116.1, from coordinate 10,804,012 downwards.
ACATCTGCAGGGTACCATCCATTCAGTCTCCATTACCCCACAGATAGGCTTCCTCGGTCCCTCACTAGCCATCATCATCAGTCAGTAGCCAGCCTAAGCACCCATATAGACCCGGTGTTCTGTCTCCTAGCCAATTAAGTAGCAGTTATGAGTCCAGCAGCACCGCTTTGATGGGACAGATGACAAATAATCAAACATGCTCAGTCCAAAACGGGCCTGGGCCTAATTGGTGGACATTAAACACACTGAGAGTAACTTGGACCAGACGGAACAGTTAAGAGCCTGTTACAGTGCAAGTGCATAGCAATAAGACTGAGTGGGAGTGTGATGCCAAGGATTTACAATTAAGTAAGCTGTCATATTGCTCTCTATTTCCATTTATAATTACTTTTATTTGTTTCCTGTATTCTCAACCCCCCTCTTTCCTCTTTTCTCTTCCATACACAAACTGCCAGCCTGAAGCAAATCTAGATGCAAATAGCTGCACTTCCACAGGAGGTGAGATCTTGAACTGTGAGGAAGAAGTAAGCCAGACTTGAGAGAGAGAACTGGTAGAAGAACGAACACCAAAGGGAGGAGCCGAGAAATTCAGAGCATGAGGGACTGAACAGACTGCAACATTTCATCATCAAAACTCCGACAAGCAGCTATTCAGAAAAAAAAGAAGCCTTGAACCATGTCGATTTGTTTTGGAGGGTGAAAAGCCGGCGGTGAGATCAAACAGGCCTTTGATATTTCTGTCATGTATAAAGGGAACCATACTCTTGGGAGGATACGCTGGTGAACAAGCCCTTCTTATATTCACTGTTTATCTTATGCCCTCTGCCAATGTATACATACACCTCTGTGGAATCAGTCCCAAAATACACTATTCAGGCTTCTTTCCCCATTGCATATGGATACAAAACCCTCGTGCTTTAATAGTATTGTGTCTGCCTGCGCTTGTCAGAAGAGTTACAGCATCCTATTTATTTGACAAGGCTTCCTCGGCTGTCATAAACCCCCAAAAGCAGCAACCAGTGGTTCAACACAGTGCCACTAAAACTGCTTCTGTGCCGATCTACTTCCTTTATTATGTCTCTGTGTTGGATCACTGGCCTGACTTATAACTTATGTGGACAAAATGCATCAAGAGTTGATCTGCTGATGAAGAGAAATGGCTTCAGAGTTAATGTAATACACAATGGGCGATGCATTAAACGGGCTCACAGAGAGAGGGATAGAAGAGTAAAGGAGACAAAGCACTGCCATCAAATCATTTGCTATGAAAATAATTAGTGCCTCCGTGATATTGATGGATCCTGTTTTATGTTTATGCCAGGCTGTCTCATCATGCCTCTCTCCCTGAGCTGCTTTCAATATCTCCTACATATGTAATAAAGAAAAAAGAGCTCAAACAAACCCCAGAGTACTATCATCCCCCAGCTGTCCCTCAACTTTGGTGAATCAATTCACAAATGAAGAAAAAGTAGACTCTAGCTAAAAGTAGGCAATGATAAATCAAATTACCTGGCTGAGAAATCGTTATTCACAAGCCACTAGAGCTATCTGGCTTTTAGATTCATTCTGTTTTGTGGTTCAATAAGGCCAATAACTTACTGCATAAACTCTGCACTAATTGTGTTACTGTGTGGGTGTTCTTTCCTGCAGTCCTACGTTTGATATATGCAGTTTTTCTAGCTTGATGATGCTTCTGTATACGAATAAAAATGCATTCATACTCCCAAACGAACTCTCAGAAACTTTCAGTAGCAAACGTCATAGGTGTAAATAAAAATATAAGTATATTTGCTTGACTGCTGATTATCTTACTGCACAAAGGACTTCATGGTGGATTTAATTGATTGCTGCTGTGCCATCTTCCAGATTTCATTTTCTTCTGAGAGAGATGTGCATCCTAGCAACAAACTTACTGTCTCCACACACATTGGCGTGTTTCTTGATGTGAGCACCTTCTCTCTCTTACACAGATACAGACACACAGAGTGCATTTCCCCTTCTCAGCCAGGAAAGCGCAGCACAATGAGGAAACTCAAGTGAACTGCATCTCTGCTGATCAAATCGAACTGCATTAGAATTCATTGTGAGGTTTCAGGACACAGAAAGAGGAGCCAAATGATTATGATATTAAGTAAATGCAGATCCAACCATTTATGGGAACACCCTCGAGATGAAAGAAGAAAAATTGTTTGGGCAGTGAGGATGATTAGGTAGAGTCATCAACAAAGAGCCGATCAGGGTCGAGTTTGTCACATGCCTTGAAAGACTTTATTATGGTGCAAGACAACAAAATGTTTTATGCTCTGAACAAGAAAAAAAATATATGTGGCTGTGTGTGTTGGTGTTGGTATCGTTTTGTATTTTGTAGACACATATGTACTGTGGTTATTTTAGTATGTAATGAGGAAGTGCAATGCTTAGTTGGATAAAAAAGATAAGGCAGATAAAACAGAGCAGTCTGTGCTCGTGCCCACAGCATGTGCTTGTAAGTGAACCTGAGGATATCTTTATGTGTACGGAATGTGTGAGTATGTGACAGACAGGAGGCATGGAGGAACTGTGTCTCTTCTGATGGTAGGTCTGATTACATCAGAGAACCATTTGGCTCATGCTGAAATTGCCTGCCATAAATCCACAAACTCTTGTTCTATCCGGACGAGCTCATTTTACTCTGGTAAAGGATGCATTCTCAGTTCCTTATAGCAACAGAACAGCTGGAGCTTCCTCAACTTGACAATGCAGGTCCTAGACTCTCAGATGCAGCAGCGCTACAATTGCACTGATCCACTGCATATCAAGGGAAACTGGACTAGAGGGAGACATTCAGGATCTTAGCTGAGTGCCTCCCTCCTGTCAGCAGGGATCTGTTTTTGGAGTTTTAATTGGAAGAGAGAAATGATGTCTGAGGAAGGTACTCTGTGGTGAAACATAATGGTCCTGCTCTTATCCTCTTCTCCACAAGCTTTTCTCTCTCACATTACTTTGTTGTGTTCGTTTTCCTTCACTTTCCTCACATCTGTACCAGTCTGCCATTGGCTTGTCCTGAAAGTTTTCTAGTTTGTTTTTGTTCAGCCCCCAAGTGTTCTGGTCTTTGCCCTTACTTATAGTCTTCTTTTCTCTGGCCTGACAGAAAATAACCAAACAAACAAACAAACAACCTTGGTGAAGAAAAATACTTAATCCTATTTGGCCCGGCTAAAGAATGAGAAGGTCAAACCACAAAAAAGAAAAAACCCTTCAGACTGGCTGGTGGAAATTAAAATCACAACTAGAAAAATGCATTTCAATGTAGAACAGATGGACTGAGGCATCAGAGGGTTAAGGAAGAAAAAGAAGCATAAGAATACACTACAGAGTTTATTATCTGGAACCAAGATTTGGCTGTATGTATTGTTTATACATAATTGCTAGAGGCACAGAGCCAACAACATTGCATCTGGATATAGAATATATCGGAGTCTGCAGTTTTGCTAAATTACCATATTATTTACATCAGTCTAATGTCTCCTCTCCATGCAATGGGAAAACACAAAATTTGAAATGAGACCTTCCTAAATACATAATGTCTTCCACCACAGCTCCTCAGCAGCTGCAACAAAGTATATTGGGAATTTAAAAATGGAAATTAATAAAAAGGAGTAGGCCTAATTATCTCTGTCTAGTAATTAAACGGCATTGGCATTTGCCTGACACTGATATGCCTGCAGAGCTTTATGAATTATGTTGATGTCAGATCAGGCTGCAGCTATTGTTTCGCTTTGTACCATCTCTGAAATGGACCAGATAATACACAGACGTGGCTGTGGTGATGGACTCAACTGGATCATGATTTCAAATGAGGTAATATAGGACAGGATGCAGTTGGCACATAGCAGTGTCCCGATTTTACAAAAGCATCTTCAAGGGATACATCAACATGTTTAGAAATGTGGTTGTGTGTGTGTGTGTGTGTGTGTGTGTTTGTGAGAGTCAGATGAGAAGATCGATTCAGCTCTCATGTCTGCACACTAAATGTGAAGATGGATTGAAAAGATAGTTATCTTACCTTAGCAAAAACATTGGAAATGGGAAAATGTGTAGCCTGGCTCTGTCCAAAGGTAATAAGATCCATCTACCAGCACCTCTAAACCAAACATGTTAGCATGTTACATCTTGTTTATTCAATTTGTTACTATACAGGTTTTAAGCCTGTAAAACTATGGGTTTTGCAGGCTTAAAACCCACAAGATTATTTTCTTGCCCACACTGTGTGTCCCAGCCTAAGCTTCATATATGTTAAATTAACAGAAAAAGAGTGGTAACAATCTTCTGCACAGTTACTTCCCATCTACAACACAGAGCAGGACAGTGGATAAGCATAATTCTAAAAAAGTTAACTTATTCCCTCAAGGCTGGTATTTTTTCTCTGCTGAAACTTTGCTTGAAGGAAAGAAAATCACCCTGATCTCCTCGATGAAACTAGAGTGCAAAAAAAAGATTTTTGCTTAATTTTGAAAACCAACTCTAGGTAGGAAATTAAAACGACCCCTTTCTATCATACGGGTACAGCTGTTAAAATATCAGGCTTTAAGCCAGGTACATTCTGAATGTGGCTCAGTGCTAGTAGTCCCCTAAGCGGTTTTATTACTGCTGCCGGTCCGGAAGATGTACAGTTGACCTATCCGGTCTCTAATCGTCTTTGTGTAATTACGCCCACAGCTCATTAAATATTGTGCCATACAGTAATGGAACATGGGCCTAGTGGTATAGGCAAACCTGTAAGTAATGACTCTGGATGGTACCATTCAGGCTCAGATGGAATAACTTGTCATCTGTTTAGTTTTGACATCCATGGCCTATGCTGTATACGAGAGTAGATATTGAAATATTTTTTCCACATTAATGCATTCAGTGCCCTTCAGCTGTTCAGGGACAGGCACGTATAGTCATGCATGCTCAAACAAACAGAGAGAGTGAGTGAGAAGGACAGACAGAGCAGGACGTGTCTCCCCTCTGTGGCTCCCTGAGCTGGTGTCCATCAGGCTAAATGAGAGATGAGCGGTTCAGCTTGGCGCGACTTGGATGCAATCCTAATGACTGAAACCTGGCCGACAGATGGACCAACCGCATTCAAGCATATGGGTGTGCACAGGCAGGCATGCACGCAAACAAACACGCACACAGTCATGCACGACATAGTAAAAATGCACACGCACATGCTCATATACACGCACGCTTACAAACAAAAGGGGGAAATCCATGACTATTGGCAGGTGTCATCTTTAATCAAAGTATTTCTCTCCACGTCTGAGGGAGTGTTAATCAGAGAGATGAGGCATGGACAGATATGGGATAAAGCTTCAATAACAGCCTTCATTTCTCCTCTCCAGCAAAGGAAGGAAGAGGAAGAACAAAAGAGTGACAAAAGACCAAAGAGCTACTTCTTTTGCTTGATTACAGCCACAAATACTCAAAGAAGAGAAATCGCTTTGGGAGATATTTATGGGGTCTGCTCAGTGATTAATGGCTGCATATCAGATAGGTGTATGCAGGCAGGATAGCATGACCATAGCTGTCCCAGTATTCACAGCACAAAGTTACCAAACAAGCATGCCTCCCCCCAAAAACACGCAACTGTCTGCAAATGTGGACACACATTTGCCTCTGTGAACGTGACAGTGGTAGGCAGGGCAGGACCGATCTACCTGTACTTTAGCTAATGGAATGGAAGAGTCCCTGCTGGGTGCTGTTCAGCTTGATTTCCCCTGGCACCACAGTCGGGCCAGGGCCACCACTGGATTATTATTCACATCTGCACACAGATATTACTAAGTGCGACCATAACAATGTTGATGTCTGCTCCAGTGAGCATGTCGGTGCCCTGGTACTCTCTGTGCTCGTAAAATATAGAGTGTTTTCATAAAACACTGCAACCTGTAGTACCCTACAATACGTCATCAGGTGAGCTTCTTGCTTTTAGCTTATAGTTTGCTGTTCACTTATGTGAATATAGTGTGAATTGTAGTAAAATGATTCACAGGGAATTATTTATTAATATATTAGTCTATAGCAAACTGTGATGGGAATTTTAGCAATGCTTGCAGCCTTTCTCTAGGGATGGCAGTGTTTGCACCACCAGCAGGTTAACATTTTTTGCTTTAGTATATGTTTAGGAAATATCTGGGCAACTATTGGGTGGATTGCCATCAATATCTGATGAAAAAACCCAAAAAACATTCCCGCTGCCCCCCTCATGAAGAACTGTGATAACTTTGGTGCTCAAGCCACCAATATGCCCAAGTATAGTTTCACAGAGCTGCATGACAGTGAAGTCTTGGCCTTGTTTACTGTTTCATGACATTTTAAATTTATTTTCTGTCTATCTGTCTGACTACATATATAGCTGTCAAAAAGCTAGTTTGTGTGTGTGCCGTTATTTTTGTGTATATGTGTGTGTTGACCACTCTCTGACTCAATTACTTTTCTGCCTGTAGCAATAAGGATTAGAACTTTTCACAGCCAGAGAAAAAAAAACATCAATTCATTTGCTGGAAATATGACAATAAAAACGAAATTGGTTTTCTTTGGCTGAAGAGACAGAAAAATATGGAAATAATTTTCTGCCCCTAGATGACATTTTTTGGTTTTGAAAAGCCTTTTAGTTTTTATTTCCCTGGGAATATCACTTCACATAAAAGGCCGAGAGATTAAAGAAAGGCTATGCCTGTATGAGTGTCAACAAGACTAACATACTGAGAGCAGAGGACCTTACAACAACCCTGTTAAGAGACATACGCTCAGTGAAGGCTAAAAAAAGCTATGACGTAATTTCAATACCACAGTCCACCTCAGTGCACTTAAAATTGCAGTTGTTAGGCTTTCACCCCTGGACAGATCACAGTTTGTTAGCCTCAACAGAACTATTCTAAATTCCTTATTTCTATAAATTCTTCTTACTTCTTTGAATTACATAAAAAAGCCACAAGTGAGAGATGATTGGAGTCACGAATGCCACTGGAAAAGGGAATGAGCACCGTCAACCCCCCTGCTGAGCGACTAGATGCCTTGTGGAGGTCTGACTGAGTGTGTACTAGAGCTTTGAAATGACTGGAGCCTTTGTATATGCAAAGAACACGGCAGACAAGACAGCACTATGTTTGATTTTGAAAGCTTTGCTTAAAGATACATTGTGTGTATGTGTGTGTGTGGACTTGTACACATGTACAAAGCAATGCATCACTGTAAAACATCACAGGCAACAGATTAAGGCTTTGATTTTAAAATGTTTACTGAATGATGTGTAATGGTGTGCATATGTATGTGAGTGTGTATGTTTGCAAAATAAAACAATTTATCTGTGAAACAGGTTATTTGTCTCCCCCTGGTTAACATTTAATATGAAAGACTGGAGCAAAAATCCTCTCATCTATTGATCAACCTGACTCTGTTTCTTCCTCTCTCTTTTGTGCATAGAGTCAGCCATAATTGGCTGTACCCTCTCATCCATCTCTCCCTTTCTACTTTACAAATAAAACTCACTCCATTTACTGTCTGATTGATTTCCTGGCTCTGTTTTAATGCATTTAAGTTATTGTGCTGTCACCAACAGCATAATAGAGGAGTGAAAGTCACTGGCTTAGCAGGTAAGTCGACAGAGTTGTGTCCCTCTAAAGACCGAAGATAAATAAAACAGCACTGTGTATTGAGGTTAAATACCCAGAACCCAACAGATTATGCTAAACTTCTAAGTATTTCGTATTTGAGTTCCTTTGGCATGTGTTGTTTCTTTTTGAATCAGGACATTGATGATCCATCATCCATTCTCAATCGTCTCTCAATAAGCAAAAGGTCATTTTAGTAAATCTGTAATCATATATTTCTGGTGAATAGAACAAATGACTCCATTAAATCCATTCTCTGCAGCGATAATTTTAAAATGCTCACACAAATAAAAACGAAAACAAGAAGCAGTGAGCCGGGCACTTAACTCTCCTTGCTCCCTGAGGGTAAATCCTGCTGGCATCTCTGTGACATTAAGACCAACTGGCATTGAAAGTCATTCTGTAACTGAGAATAGAGAGCAGCATCATCAAGTTTACTGTGGACTAGCAGACATTACACCTCACATGGTAAACAGAGACAGACATTAATCGGAGGTTTTTTCAAAAAAAACCCCACTGTTTTAGTTTGTTCAGATTTTGTGGTTTTACAACATAATCTGCAGCTACATCCTGGCTCCAAGGGGGATGCTCATAAGGAGAACACGGTAGTGACTGTCTCTCCATCTTTCTCCAAATAAATATCTTTTCCTGTATTGGGGAGGGGGGGGGGTCCATGGGGGACCATCACTTTGCCGGTTCCTGTGAGATGCAGTGCAATTATGGTTCTTTTTTTACAGCCACTCAGCCTTTCCACCCACATTAAAGCAGGAGAGCTGAACATATATTTTCTTAGCTTTAAATTGAGGGACCCCCCCCCCCCAAAAAAAAAAAACAGGATTGGGAGAGTGGCAGGAAAGAGACGCAGAAGCAGAAGATAGGGGAAGCGGAGGACAGTAAATGAGAGACAGAGCCAGTATTGAAGTCTGGGAGCTGCCTAATAACCCTTAGCTGCTGACCGGGCTGTTTCTGGGCAACGACACTAAATGTTCTGTTCAGCTGTCCTCAGTCCCATAATCCTCTTATCCGAGTTGATTTCAGCACTGTGAAGTCACAAGCCGCTGTTTGCGGTGAAACTGTCTATGGCAGAGCCGAGATGGTCGTCTGTCTTCAGCCCAGAGAACAAACCCCGAAGGATCGGGGGAGGCAATAGGATAGATAGAGGCAGACATGGGGTGATGTAGAGTGAGTTCAAAATGAAAAGAAACTAAAGCAACCTGGAAGAAAAGATCTGACCTGAGATGATAGTGTACAGCATTCCTTGGAGAATCACCACTATGCATCTCATTGCACTTAAAACCATATTACTTGGAAGGAATAAAAACTCATAAATCTTCTCTGTTATCCCCTCAAAGGTCATCAACAGAGAGCTCTGTTAAATCAATGAAGTGGTGTTGGGAGGTGACCTGAGGTCAAGGACTCAGTTGTTTGAGTCTTGACCTCAGGTCACCTCCTCACCTCTGGAAGTCAAGCCTCAATCGTGTGATGTGCTGCATGAACCGGGTACAAATTGCAGGTCAGATTCAATCACACTAGCTTTAATATAGTACCTGACCTTGGTTAGTAGTACGTGCAAGACGCAACGCACTGGACTGGATGCGACGTAGGAGGAGGAATGTGCATCGGTGATATGAGTTTAAAGAAAGAAAGGGTAAAAACATTGTATTCAACAAAGCTGCATTCACAAAAGCTTTCAGCACCATTCTTCATCCTAATCCCTCCTTTCCACCTGGTTTCCCCTAAAAGATACCTGCAGCTCTTCAATTTGCTCTGGGAGAAAAGCAAAGCAATGAGGGTTCCTGACTGATGTGTATGTGTGCATGCGTCCCACTGTGAGAGAAATGGCTGCCCAGCTGATCAGCGCTGCAGGATGCTCTGTGCTCTGGTGAGGAGATAACACTTGCAAGGACTGGGACCTGTGCCTTACAGCAGGGGCCACCAACACATATGCACGCGCACGCACATGGATGCCAAATGGAGGGAAACTGATTGGCCTGAAGGGGGGTGGGGGGTGGGGGGTGAGCTGGATGGAGGCTCTGGAACATATCAGGGGCCAAAGATATTTACTGTTTCAGGCCGTGAGTGAGCTGTTTTCCCGAATTTCCAGCAGCCCTCATGCTCTCACGCACACAGAAAAAAAAAGAGCTGTTTCCTTTCTCTGCAGGTGCCTCCTGCCTTCTGCTTGTGATGGCAATATAGTTGCAGTCATTGTAAATGTCTGATCTTGTAAATTTCACTCAGTTGTAAATGTGCAATTTTAGTCTGATACGCACCTGCTCAGCAAAGCGCTGCCTCAGAGCACTCATTTTATTTGATCAATTCCACCAATTATAAGTCACCTTGTTTGGTTGACAGTAAAGGAAACGGAATTTGTTGAGCCACTAGTTTCTCCCAGTCTGATCGTGCAGAACGAAACGAGTGGAGTATTTGCTCCTCAAATATGCTGGCATTCTCTTTTACTAAAAATCTAATTGCTAACACAAAAAGCCTCTGTTATCTTCATGCATGTGTAAAAATGCCTTGTTTGTTTTTGTTTACAAATGAGGTGAAAGATAAATAATTTACCTGCACTCTTTTAATGTTTTGAATCTCAAAATATTGCAACAGGTTCAATTTTTTAGTAGTTAAACAAACAATTGCAGATGTCTCTACTGAGGCTGGTTTCATATCTTCTGTCAGCCATCTTATATGAATGCAGCATGACTTCACATTTAAGCGGTTCATAAACCCTTTAATAGCCACATGTAGACATTATTCCACCCAGCTCATACACAATGGTATTGTAATCTCCTTCCGTCTCTATTTATTTTTTAATTAGAACGGGCTCAGATCACTCGTCTTATACTGAATGATGATCAGGCTTGGACAGGAGGGCAGATAGCACATGAGATACCAAGTAATTAAGGCTGCAGTCAGATAGGGGCCAGTGAATTGATGGCTTCAGTATTAACACCAGACAGAGTTGCTGGGATTTTCATGTTTCAGCCGCGGGTGAAGAGTAGAAAATGTTCCTTTAGTGATGGATTGAGCTAAACTATGTGATCTGGCAGCTAGTGGTGTCATTGAGACTATTCATTACAGATTCCATAACTCACGGTTTCTCTCCACCCTTCTGACTTCTGCTGTGGCTAATATGCAAAAATGGTCTCGGTTTGGGTGGGAAAACGTGCATTCGTTTTCATCTCTGTCAACGGTGAGATACATCGTAAAGGAAAACATCCTAGACTCTTAGACTTTCTTCTCTTTATCCTTTCTATCCTGTCTATGAGTAGCATAAACATCTGTTTTAATAAAGTATCCACAGATGCTGCTACCTCACATAACAGTCTCATTTGATGGGCCCCACCAAACTGTAGATAAGCAGCGTTGTCGGGCACTGAGTGGACATCAGCCTCTACAAAGGAGCACAAGATGAGAACAAACAGCTACGATAGCAAGCCTTATGGGATAAGGCATTTTATTCTCCCCCATGATATGTACAATTGTTTCTATTAGAGATAGACAGGAGGGTGGAAGACAGTGCCGAAACGGTTCAGATGGAGGACATTGTCTTATCTTGTTTAGTGTAATTAAACATCGGGGCTGATCAAAGGGACGTGTGTTCTGCTGGGATCAAGTGGTGAGGGGGCTGGAATAAACAAACACATACAGAACACACTCACATGCCTTCACACGCTCAAAAGCGAGATGATCGTAGCAACTTGTGATAGAGGCAACTTTCAGCAAGGTCAACCCATTATCACTAATGCCGCTGTCTGCTTGTCTGTAGAGAAAACATTTCTCTGCATCCTTCAGTGATCTCATCCTTCAGTGGCCGGTTCGGCACACGTGGTCTGTTCATAGAGATGAACACAGGCTCAACGATATGACTGTTGTGTTTGGAAAATCCTTGGCAGGTACAGTTTCAAACTGTGAAAGACACCTGTGTGTATTTTCTGTGTTTAAGGCTGGTCATTATTGTTAAAACCCATTCAGCAAAAATGTGTAATGACGAAAACTATTTAAAAGAAAGTTAAGTAAAATTTTCCTATTGTTCCTAACAACAAATCTTACAGTTATAACTGTTAAAAGGATTTATTGATTACATATGGCGGATGTTGTGTGTACAATCAAAATGTATGCAAGAAAATATTTTGGTTACCAGTAAGTGTTAATAATGATGTCAATATCTTATGGGACTGGGATACAGGATACAGGACACTAACAAACTCCAGAGGAAGTCGTGGCTGACCTGAGTCTTACACCCTTAAAGAAAAGTTTTGCTAAAATGCATTTAATCCAGCAAGATTTTGTGTTATAAAGTAATATAATATTACATATGATGTATGTTGCAAGTGCATTTATCTAAACCTTGTATTATTATAATGATTGAAAACTTTATCTAACTTTTATATAATTAACAACATCAAGGTTCTTGATGTCAGTGGATTTCTGACGCAATTTGTATATCTTATCTTTTTATGAAAAATGCATCTAAAGTTAAAATAAATCAATCTTGATTTGAATGCACTTGACTTGATTAGGATATCCTTAATGATGTAATTTCATCAAATTTCAGTATTTATGGCTGCCAGCAGACACTACTGCTGCACCTTTGTACCACCAAAATCTTATGCCCTCAATTGCAGTAATATATCAGATTAACTCCCGTTCAACAAATTAGTGTCTGCTTAGTCATTTGTCATTTAATTACGGCTGTTAATTTAAATACGGTAGCTGTGCTTACTATGCTGGCTTCTTTCAAAGAACCACGTGGATTTGCACTGGAAACCCAACACAGGTGTTCGGAATAAAGATTTTTGTGCAGCACTATGAGAGAGCGTTCCCTCATTCAAAATAGTACCTGTAAGAACACAATAGCTAATTTGTAAAAGACTCTGAAACATATGCAAATAAGGGATGGCGGTATAGAAGTGTATTAGATATATATTGAGATTGATGTTGTGAGATTTGAATACATTTACCGTGCTGGAGCCACTCAGGTCATTTCCATATTCAAGCCTTTGTGGCTGAGAGACAGATGCCTACTGGAGAATGGAAATCGTCGAATGAAATATTTATCCACATTTAAGAGCAAAACAGCTGGTGTGCAGAGAGGAAGTGGCTATAAATTAAAAACACAATGTAGGTCAGAAAAGAACGGTAATATAGCGGTAATGTCTAGCTAGATATGCATTTCCAGAACCACAATTAATAAAACATAACTGGAACTTGAAAACTTCTCGCTCTCTAAACTACTTAGCTTCTTCCTGCTCGTACCTGCTGAACTTTATACCTCTGCTAGTCCCAGGTGAGTTCTGCTTACAACAAAGCAGTTAAAATGCCTTTGTCATAGTAGTGATGTGATCTCCACTCTCAGCAAAACCTCTGTTCCCCCAAAGGAGTTGGAAGTCACAGAGGAGTTGTGCAGGAGTAAGAGATTTCTTAGAAAGACTTCTTTTACCATCTTCTCCATCATACTCTCTCCCTCACATACCACATCTCTCTTGCATCATTCTTTTTATTCCTTTCTCCCTCTTTCTAGTTTTCTCAGAGTTCGTGAACTTAGTGAATGACTTATTTTGAGACTGTGGAGCTCTACATGAGGGGAAAAGCGTTGTCATATCAAAGCTGTCAGGCAGTTTCTGTTTGCTCTATGAATCCTGCCTGAATCATTTCCTGTTGATGTGAATATGCAGACATTGTAGTCTGGGACAGTCTTTCTGCTGTCATTCAGTATACAATGAGGGTACTCATCTGTCTGTGTTTGAGGCAACTTGTACTATACTACTGAATATACAAACAAAACCCGAATACTTGATTAACTTAAAAAAAGAAAAGGTGATACTTGACTCAATTCTAAAAAAACCAAACAAAATCTATAATCATTTGCCATTTTTTTAGTTACATCTAGTTGAAAAATTATGCAGTTTAATACAAGAATCATGCAATAAATCCTGCCTGGAGAGGAGAGGATGGGAATGATTGAGAAACTGAGTAAACGCTCGTTAGATAGAGCAGCTGCAGCAATGTGAGCAAACATATCAGACTGCATTGGAGAAAAAGTGGCTTAAAAACAAAGAAAGGCCTGTTTTATAGGTTAAACTCTTATCCGTGTCCTTACCAAACTCTGGTTTACTGAAAGAAAAATCTGAAACGCCAAAAAGATATTACGTTTCTTAAGCTAACTTATGATGTGAGAGAATGAAAAGCTTGAAATCCAGTGAGGTCTTGGTGCTCAGCTCCTGCTCCTCCAGCCAACTGAGGTGATGAAGCCAGCCACTGGCGATAGAAAAGATGCGTCTACCCACTGAGCTATGCTTGGCTTGACTGACTGTGAGGAGTCCCTTGGCCAGATCCAAAACAAACTGGAGGAATCTCTTAGCTGGGACTGAAGCACAATGGTTTCCCCAGGAACAGCTGATGGAAAGGAGGAAGGCGTTTAGGCTGTTCTGTGTGTCAAACTCCTACAGAATCCCCATTCACCGTGAAGCTAAAAAAAGTAAATGATGGACTGTTGTCTTTATTATTGGGTTACCCTGTTTACATTTTTCAACGTCTCCCCTTTCCCTCACCCATGTGTGACTCTTCTGCCATTGCCTCGCCCCCTGCATGGCACTTTGTTTCACCTCAACTTTCCGTATCATTATGTATAAAATGACTGCTTGTCTTTTCAACATCCTGCAGTTCAAGAGAAATGCTGTCTCTGGTCCTAATTACCATCATTCTCTTCACACCTCTGTTTTCTTGTCCCCACTCTTGACATACTAAAAACTGTTTGCTCTCACTGCGCAATGTTGCATGAATGACTGGCTGTATCACAGCTGCTGTGAAGTCTCCGTTGTGATAGGCAGGCGCAGCGTTGCATCATGGCTCCTGATCTTCCAGGTGGCTCTGTGATGATACTTTTGCTCATTCCTATTCCATCTCTACACATCTTAGATATCTTCTATTTCAGTTTTTTTTCCCCCCTAACATTTGCTACTTGCCAAATTCCAATACTTAGTCCTTGTGAGTATAATAGAAAAAAAACAAAAAACTTCCCTCTGTGTAATCCACATCCCCTGCTCCCCTTGGCCTTATTGCCTTTCACATGCTGAATAAGGAGGGTGGAATGATGCGCAGTAATATCTGCGGGAGCAGGGATGAGTGAGCAGGGACAGAGTTGCAGAGGTGATGATAAGGATAGTGCTTCTGATATCAGTTTACTGGGCTAATAAGGCATGAAGTAGCTCCACACAAGTCAGGGATTCTTCATATCCTTAATCTGAGAAACTCTTTTTAAACCTTATTTTATTTTTTAAATTTACTCTCTATGCATCATTTAAGCCAATAGGACTTGTTTTCACTTTGTTACCACGTTTATCACACCTTTGATAAACCAGGTGACAGAAATGATGCAAAGTTTTTGTTAAAATGGAACAAAAAGTTGCACAAGAGAACTGTGACTTTGAGGTTTTGCAAGAGTTCAGGTGTTTACTTCATGATAACACGTTATCTCCATTTGCCTGCAGAGTGGTTGTGTGATGATAATACTGTGGAATGTTGTTGCGTTCCTTTTATTGGCTGATTTCCGTCTTTATCTGCTCCCTAATCTTTCCCTACACATAGACATCATTACTGAGATGGATTTTCTGGGGGAGAATATTATGTTAAAGAAGGAAAGGGAAGAGGGGGGAAGCAAACGAGAGAGAGGAAGCCTTATTTCCATTTCCATTTTCATTAATCACAAATCAGTTTACTTCCCTCTGGAGACCAGACCACTCAGTGGGAAGGAGAATAGCCTCTTTCCCCCCTCTTTTTTTTTTACTTCCCTCTGTTGAATACATTTCTGTCCATTCTTCTTTACGGGATTTCTCCAGTCTCTAAATGCCAAACCAACAAACCGAGAAACAAAATCCCCTTCCTCTTTCTCTTCCTCTCAAACAGACTGCATGTTCAGTATTTTAATAAAAACCATAGCTTAGATGGTCACATCTGAGGGAGCAGACTCACATACTCAAGCACATGCAGACACACACACACAAAAATCGACGGCTAGTATGTGCGCTGCCTTTTATATTTCCAGAGTCGGTTTAGTGTAGCCTACCGTTCCACACTTCAGCAGTCACTGTGACTATTAGAGGGATCTCACAGGGCTGAATAAGCAGTGGGATTGTTCAAGTTGAATAACAATATGGTGATCTTCTCAGAAATATGGGCAGGCAGTGAAAATCACAGAAACTGAGTGGGCTTAGACTGTCCTTTTTAAAGAAAGAGGAAAAATGCAGCGTATACACAACTCAAGAAAGAAATACTTTATGAATGAAAAACTGGAGAGCAGTAGTGAATCATTTGGGCTACCCTCTCTCCCTTCACTTATCTTTTCTAAGTAATTATTACTATGGTGGTACAGCAAGCCGGGGAATGGTTCATGCTCCATTTCCTGTTATCCCCGGCTGTATACATAGACAAATGTGTCCTTTCATGAGCTCATATATACAACCTTGCCATGCAACACAAACGGCATTCTGTTATGCTCAAAAGGGGAGTATACATGTGCATGAAAGAACACAAGGGGTGAGTGGTATTCCACTGGTAGCAGGGTTGAAATTTTAATCTCATCTTAGATATTTGTCTCTCCATCTCCATACCCTCATACAATGACGCACACTGATTTTAGCATGACCTATCAAAAGTTAGGATTGAAGACACTAATGCATGCACACTAACCTGATTTTGTCATGTTTTTAAACTACCACAGGAATACTTTGTTAATAAATAACAAAACTGTGCACCTATCTGTGCATATACACATTCAGCAGTCACCTATTTTTAGGGGTTTTTTTGGGTTGGTGTGTACAAAGAGCAAAGAATTGTAAGAATTCTAGGTGAGTCTGGGTGAGATGTGTGTCTGTGTTGATATTTTGGTGTGCCACCTTGACTCCTGGTAGAAGTGAGAGAGCAAGGGCAGAGAGGAGAGAGGATAATGATGCTAGTGATAATGGAGGAGTCGAATCGGGTAAATGAGGCTGGATTTGCACAGTGCTGCAAGCTGTTCCTTTGCATCCAGTTTCTCTCTCTCTCTCTCTCTCTCTCTCTCTCTCTCTCTCTCTCTCTCTCTCACACACACACACACACACATCTCACAATTATTGAAGTATACAGTATGTACAAATCCTTACCCAGACAAATTAACAGTATTACACTTTCCCTTACCTCTTTTGCCTGTGTATAAATGTGTATATACATAAATGTGTATGTATGTGTTTGTGTGAATAACTGAGTTTAAGTGTGAGGCTGAGTGCATGTGCATCCCCAATGTTTTTAATAAAACATTGTCACCACTTGCACAAGGCATAGGATGCAGCACCTGCTTCACAGGAACAAGAAGCAGTTTTTACCCTCACCCCTGCTCAGTTGAGATATGTCAGTGTTGTTATAGACACAAATACATTGGCAAAGCTGATGAGCTACAGTATAGTTTTCTTTGTTGAATTGCCAAATCAGGTAGTGCCTGATATGATAAAACTCATGTTTTGTTCCAAAAAGCAGATATCCACTGTTTTTTGATGAATACTGCCAATAGCTTTTACATACAAAATGACTGATAACAACAAAAAAGAGACTAAATTAACCAGATAAAATTTTAAACTAAATTGTTCCCAATAGACAACATACATACCCACTCTACTGTTGCATTTGCAAAAGTATGCCAATTTCAAATCATGTTTTTACCTACAATCAATATCATCAAATGAAATCCCTTCCTTTGAACAAATTTTCATTTAAATTTCCATTCAATTTCATTCATTCCATTCTGCAAACATGCAGACAAAAAAGCAGGTAGAATTTGAATTTCCACATATTGATAAATGTGCTGTCTGCAAAAAGGTATAAATAATAATTTCATTAACCACCTTTCTACACTGGTGAAAATCTAAGTACTTATCCACTATGTGTTCTGCAAAAAATGAAATATTCTCTATTCATTAAGTGCTACTTTACTGTCTTAATGTAGAGAGACCTTAAGTGTAGTTCTTGCTTACCAGCTTTCATAGGCACATTGTGTCCTGTGTTCATCAGTTGAATGATCCACTCACAGCTCAGAAATCTAACATGAATACTGTCTTCTGCAAAAAAGTACGAGCATGTGGCTAATCTGGTCTTGATTACCTCTGCAAAGCCCCAACCAAGAGATTCCATGGCAAAGATGATTTGTAATTGTATCCAGTCTATTGCCTTTCATATTACTACTGTCCCCAATCTGACTTTAATGATCAGTTCTGGCCATGCTGTTGGGCAAGTATAGATCAGTGAGATAATGTGGTGCTGGTGGTGGGATTGAAGAGGGGAGAATGGCTCTCTTGGTATGAGGAAAAGGGAGGGAGAGAGAATGAGACAGAGAGAGAGCAAAAGAGAGAGAGAGAAAACGAGAGAAAGAGAGGAAGAGAGAAAAAATGAGCACAAAAACTGAAAGAAAATTAAAGAAGAAGAAAGAAAGAAACTTATATTTTGCGGTTTCAGTGTCATATAAAGACCAGTCCAACATATAGTACTATGTTTTTCTAAATATTATATATATATATATATATATATATATATATATATATATAGAGAGAGAGAGAGAGAGAGAGAGATGTATATATTATAAACTTTCATCAGACCATTGGGCAATAAGAATTTTCAAGGAGCCTGTTTGACCCACAGTGTTAAGTAAAAGCGTATCTTTGCAGAGATACTGTATAAATCCTACCATTATGTGTACAGCATTCATACTGCAGCTTCCTCAATATCCCTTTTTTGAAAATGTACTTTCATTTTAGTAAGCTGTTAGTGTGAATGTTTGTAAAACAGACTGAAACCTCTTAGAAAGAAAAATGTATTTACATCAACCAGCATTGCACAACAATAACTCACGGATCTCCCCTTATGTCTTTACACAGGTGACTTGCTGCAAGACCATACAATGCCCAATTTAGGAGCCATACTGTATGTTGTAGCATCAGTGCTGCCATTGGTGTGCACTGCTGGGAGTAAAATCCAACTTACAGTCCCAAAAAGGTTCTGGCAGCATTGTTTACTGTTAGCAGATTTTATTATTATCACCATAGTTTCTATCTGCTGTCTTCATCCCTGCATATTTTGGCAGCACAAAATATGTTTACATGTCATGCCAGTAAAGCAAGCTGAAATTGTAAAACAGAAAAAAAAGGGAAGGGAGGAAAGTATATATAGCAGGCAGGCTGGAAAAACCCAGCAGCTTCTTCACAAGTCTGACGTAATCCAGAAATACTTAAATATTTAATTGAAGTGTCATGAAATTAAAAGGCTCAAGGAGAGGAGGCAAAGAACGAAAGCCTGAGAGAGAAACATAGTGAGAGAGAACGATAGATAAGCCACTGAAATACAAAACAGCTCACCTCTCTTTTTAATTACAAATATGCCGATAATGGGTTATTATCTTTGAAAGAGGAGGCCCTTGACTGGAGAGGAGTTTGCTGACTGAGAGTTTCCTCTACAGAACAACATCGAGAGTCTCTGCAGTTAAAACAATTTGGTACAGATTTCTGAAACTGTGCACATCACGCTTTAAAATCCAAAATGATCCCATATTTTATGTCCAATACAGAAGCGAGGAAATATTGTCCAGAACAGAGCTTGGATTTTTGACCCAGGGTTTTATGAGATCTGCACTTCTCCCTGCTATAGTATTTGGCTTGTGTGCCAAACAGAACAGAACAGCAGAACAGTGACCCCCTGTGGATTTCACAAGGCGATACAAATGCAACATGACATCACTCTGAGGATAGAGCTGCCATTATTTGTAAACAACTGTCCTACAAACATCTAGAAGACAACAATAAAAGAAATCATTAAAAAAAAAAAAAAAGTTTTTTTTTTCAGTTTTTGAAATGATGCATATTATGCTTCAGAATGTGTTTTTTTCTTAGGAACTTCATGTATGAAAGAGCAAATGCTCCAGGGTTGGACTAATTAAGACTCAGTGTGCATTTGGTTCCACCCCCATCGTCTCCATGACACTCCCGCACACACGCACATCACATGGCTGTAATGTGTATTCCACACCTCAGAGCGTGTATGACATGACATATCTCAGGTGTGAAAGGGCCCATGTTGGACTTGACATGCTGCTGGCAGCTGATTAGCAGAAAGTCAGACTTCATTGCCCCCCCATCAGACATTATTGCACAGAAGGCTCCATCTCCCTAATACATAATTATAAGAGTCATATGAATGTCCTTCACATGTCTGCAGGGTAGTTGAAACATTTCCAAAAAAGGAAACCTAGGGCTGGAGTGCATAGACAGAAAAGCTATTGTTATTTTAAATCAATTTGTTGCAGTCAAAAGAAGATGCAAATTCTGTAGCTTCCAGATCTAGAGCCAGTCTCTATCCGCCTAAGGGGGTGATGAAGTGTTGAGGGGGTCACTAATGATTCTGTCAATCAATACCTCAGCAGGTGTGTCACAGCAGTCCTCTTACACCATGCCAGGCCTATAACTCTGCCCGCCCCACCTCAGACACAGTGGTGACCCAGCACATCCAAACCTGCACTGCTACCATAGCGTACATCTTATCTAGGTAAGAGATTGTTATAGAGGGATTATGTCAATTAAATATGAAGCCTCCAAAAGCAGACTCAGCACTACTTCATGGGAATAGGAAAGAATAAATAAACCAATGTGTAGGCTGCCTTTTCAATCAGTTTGAACTTAATGAATGAAGAAAAATGATTAAACACATGAATTGCATCCATGAGGTTTCAATAAGCTTAAACGAATTCAAGGGAATCCTTAATCGCCTGACCTAGGCTTTATTGTATCATCTGCGGTATTACAGTAACAGGATTGTAAAAGCATTGGCTCCAGTTACATCCATCCTCCAGTGAAGAAGAGACTGGTGGGGGATAGCATTAATTTCCTAAGCCTTATGTTACATTTGCATAATTACCATAAATCATCACAGGGACATCCTGGTCCACAGTAGAAGAGATCTGGAAAAAGGCTACTGGGAAATGCCATTGCTTGGAAGAGTGAAAGGATGCAAAAGGTGACTTGATAGCTGGCGTTGTAACGATTATGAGTAATCTTGTGGTCCTTGATATGATGTGAAGATGCAGCAAAGGCATGTCTCTGTGTGTGGGAAACTGAAGGTTTATACAAAATCTATGCTCTACACTATCTGTAGCATCAAAGGACCCGTTAATGTTCACTTACTAAGTGTTTGCTGCATTGTTCATTTATTTCTTTCATGTCATGAAAGTGAGACTTTGACTTCTTATGCATTTTTAAAACTGCTTTAAAAATTGGGATCTGCGTTCTGCTACTGATTTACTAGGATGTTTACTACACTTAAGAATATCAAATTTGCTTTGCGGTTTCTTTCTAGGCCCATTACAGCTTTTCTGGGGGATGGTGTTTCCTTTTCTGAAACAAAGGTCTAAGAACAGATTATAATGCTGTTTGAGGCAATTTGCGATTAGTCATTTTTGGCTATATAAACAACTTGTGAGTGAGGGCAACAAATTTTTCCCCTATTTTGATTAAACGGGTGAAAAAATAAGTGGTTAAATGCTCACAGGGTACAGTGTGTAGCCTGTTGGCACAATAATCTGTTGAAGCTTTAGCAATAAGTGTGACGAAAAATTTGAGCCAGCAACAGGAAAGTCAGTGGGTTATTTCTAGCAGATCTAGAGGTTAACCTTGAGAACTAGATAGGTAGTGCTTCTGAAGGTCTTTTACATCTTTGGAATCTACTAATGCTATATGTGTGTACATGAACTGTACAAAAAGAGGATATACACAGTAACTCCATAAAAAATTCCCGAAACTTTGCCTAACCTCTTTTGGTCTCTCCTGCCAGGTTTCCATAGCTGTTGCTCCAGCTGCGTGACCTGATAAAGCCAAGAGAACAGAAGGTGGGCGAGCAAGTGATAAAGAGAAGGAGACAGAGAGCCTGAGTTAGATAGATGCAGAGAGGCTCTGAGAGAAGCATTAAGGAAGGAGATGAGGAAAAAGAGAAATACATTAGATATAAAAGTGCTAGGCCAAAGAGAACTATAACATAACAGAAAGGGGGGAGGAGGCTGAAGTTAAGAGAGAGCGGATGGAGGGGGCAGAGCTGGAGAGTCGTAACAGCTGGTAGACGGGGAAGGCAGGGCTGCTCTGCTCGGCCAAGTCTCACTGCACCTCAGCAGGCCAGATGGACTAGCCTGCCCCTGTGTGTCCTTCACCAGCTAAAACACATACACACAAACCCATTGGTATTTACATATACTTTATATTTACATATATTTACACACACACGCACACACACTTCAGAGGTCCCTGGTTATGTATATGTGTGTGTGTGTGTGTGTTTGTGTGTGTGTATGTATGAGCATACCTCTCTCTCTATATATATATATAGACATACATACATACACATATATATACGGGGAAATGTGTATTTTTTGTACAAGTCTGCAAAGTAAATACATATACTGTACCTTGATCGTTTATACTAAAATGGCATTCTATGCCATATTTTGTACTTTAAGGTTATATATTTGCAAAGTTAACTGGCCCAGATGTATAAGTACCTGAACAAAACTCAACACAAGCAAAAATAACCACTTTTTTGACCTGTATCCCTTTCAAATATTCAAATATACACAGTACTCAAGCCATGACTACAGTTACATTACTTTTGAGATCTTAAGGTTTGCTCTCTCAGGTCAACTTCTGTGTTTGCCTCAAAAGCTTCTATTACTCCCATGAAAAGCTAAAAAAAACAACAACCACACATTGTGATACAGCATCTCCCTCTAGTGTCAAAGCCCAGCAACTACTTCATAGATCATCAATCAGCACCAAGGCAATGGACAGCTCCCAAACCCAGAAGACAGGCTGCCAGTAAAGATGCAACACAGAAATCTTGACATTATCCTGAAACCCAGAATTAGATACCATTTAAAGTTTTAACAATTAAAAGAAAAAAAAATCTTGTGCACTTCTGAGCTACTCTGGATGTTTGTTTTTGTCCTCATTTCTCAAGCAATTTAGAAAGGAAAACATCCAGCCAGTCCCCAAACAGTATTGATTGATGTGTGGTTATAAAAGGACATTTGTCATCTAGACAGTCTGAAATTGAAGCTGTGGTGGTCTCTGTGTCCATGCGTATGTGTCTATGTGTGTGCCCACTCTCCTTCATGTCTATGCTTGTGTGTGTACTCCAAGGTGGTTGGGGGGGGGGTGATGTTGACACGGTGCAGTATTATGAAACAATAAAATTTAGACAGCTGATTCATATGTGGGCATAAAAGCCAGAGTTCTGTTAGGTTCCTCTTTAAT
Source organism: Istiophorus platypterus (assembly GCA_016859345.1). Classification (NCBI taxonomy): domain Eukaryota; kingdom Metazoa; phylum Chordata; class Actinopteri; order Istiophoriformes; family Istiophoridae; genus Istiophorus; species Istiophorus platypterus. The sequence continues at coordinate 10,781,061 of CM029116.1, read as the reverse complement.
GAAACCTATAATTTCTGCCTCCCTCTGTGGTGTTGCTATGGAGCGGCGGGATTGATCATAAAGAGAGATATCCAGAGCTGCTCTATTTTGCAGGAATTGCCATGGCAGTGAGTGAGCTATATTACAGTGTGAAAGATCTTTTACAAAATAGTCACATGTCAACTATATTTCAGTCATTCGCAGCTGAGAGCAAACTTTACGCACATCCCTCTTGAAAAAACATGATGACAAAATAGCTTGCTTTGGAATAGAAACACACAAAGACCTGTTTGACATACAGTATACACACTCAAGCGTGGTCATGCACAGACAAACACGCACACACACACACGCACACACACGCACACGCACGCACACACACACACACACACACACACACACAAACGCAAACACACACACAGACAGGAGGGTTTTGTCAAAGACTGATGTTACAGGCACAGAGGTTACAAATTCAATCACTTTAGAGATGACTGCCACATCACTGTGTCTCAGGAAAATATGACTCCATCCTCGTGTTTGTGTGTGTCTGTGTTTTTGTGTATGGCTGTGCGTGTGTGCATGCATCCATGAATGTATAGACCCTGCTGCACACTGAGAATGTATCGCTAGGTCGACAGAAATGAAACTGTTAGAAATTCAAACAGGGCGGAGCTGTCACATCAAAAAGCAAAAAGCATTATTGTAAAGAAAGGACAAATCAAATAAAGAGAGAAAAAGGGGCAGACAGAGTAAGTGTGGGAAGTGAGACAGAGTTAAGATAGTGAAACAGATTTTGTTGCGGCCTGTTTCTATCAATCTGATTTTTTAAAAAAAAAAAAAGAAAATGTATCAAATTATATGAGAGGAGAAGCCGCACCTTTGTTTCCCATAGAGGAGAGCAGATCTACAGTATCAGCAGATACAAGTGGTGAACTAACAGCTGTTTTTCATCCTCCTTTCCTCTCTACCACTCTACTCTATCTCCCTTGACCTTAGGGTCTCATTGCAAGCACACACACACGCACTCACACACACACACACACACACACACACACACACACACACACACACACACACACACACACACTCTTTCTTTCAGTGATGATCATCTGCCCTTGTCAGCAGGTCGGAGTCACTGAGCTAAGCATTTCCTGGCCATCCCAAAGGATTTCAAACACAACCAATGTTTACTCTATGTGTGTGTGTGTGTGAGAGTGAGTGTGTATATAGTTATAGAATGCTTAAAGACTTTATCTACCACCTTCTTGGCCTGAACACTGGCCATTAGCTGCTCACATCATGTGCTAGCGTAAACCTGACTGAGAGGATAAGTTTATTCCCGTTTCTAACCACTCTGAATTCTCTTCACTAGGAACCCACGTGACCCCATTTTATCCAAT